>JAREIK010013733.1:0-22027 GCA_029783825.1 Sapria himalayana | reverse complement strand
AAATAGATAGATAGTCAAATAGACTAGATAGATACCAGATACACAGTTAAAAGATAGACGCTTTGATAGATACACAAATACATAGATAGACAAAGTGATAGATAGACAGATAGACAAATACAAATTGATAGCAAGTTAAATAGACAAATAGATAAACACAATTTTACATATATATCGATAGAATGACAGACAGACACACAGATAGATAGATAGATAGAGAGATTAACAATAGAGAGATATACAGATAGATAAAAACAAATAGATAGATAGATAATTTATAGATAATAGACATACAAATATAGATTAAAAGATATGTAGATAGATAGATAATAGATAGACATAGATACTAGTAGATAGAATAAATAGTAGTAGACAAGTAGATATATAGATATATAATAGACAGAAAATAGACAGGTAGACAGATTGAAAAATAGACAGATAGATAGATAAGTAGATATACAGATAGGCAAATATACAGATACACAAAGGGACAAATAGATATAGATAGACAAATATATAGATAGAGAAATAGATAGATAGACAATATATAGACATATAGATAGATAGTTGATGATGGATAGTCGTATAGATAGATAGAGAAATAGAAAGATAGACATATGATTGATTGATTGATTGATAGACATACAAAGAGATAGATAGATTTATATATATAGATTGATAAATTGATAGATAGACAAATAGACAAAAAACAAAATTATTGATAAATAGATAGATAGATATATAGATACATAGATACATAGATACTAGATAGACTTATAGATGATAGATATATATATATCACTATACAACAACAAATTAATGACGCTTTATATCTTGACGCTTTCAAAAACATCATTATACGATTTGTAATTAGACATTTAATGACACTTTTCTAAAAGAGATTATTTGTAAAATTTATTAAGTTTTTATGACACTTACTAGAAGTGTCATTATTGCTACAACAAAACTTAGAATTAATGATGCTATATATCTTGACGCTTTTAAAAATTCATTATTATATTTGTAAGTATATATTTAATGACACTTACTAGAAGTGTCATTGTTAAGACTAATAGGTTAGGAAAATTGCTTAACTCCTTAAAACTTTCCAAGGAAAAAGAGGCTGAAAATTATAAACCTTGTCACTTTTATTAGTCATGGATGTGAAAAAATTAATTTTGAATTTATAGATTGTAACAAATTTCTTATTTAATTTTTTTTATAAGTAATAATATTTTTATTTTTACTCTAGATTAATAAAAAAATTATCAAATTTTTGTTCAAAATTATTTATTAAAATAAACAAAAACTTATGATAAAATTAAAAAATCTAAATATTTATACATTCATAATTGTGATTTTTATTTATAAAATAAGTAATATATTTAATTTTAAAATCTAATTTGTAATATTTATTTTATCCCTAAGATAAATAAAAATAAAATGTAAAAATATGGTGATTTAATATAATTATGTGAAAAATTTAATATTATTTTTAACTTAATTATATTGATTAATCTATCGCTAGAAAGAGTTGTGCTTCTTCTTCATCATGTTCGGCCATTTCCAACAGCTAGGGTTCAAGCTCGCGTCTTCGAAATTATTGGTCATATTTGCAGCATCCTGTAAGTTTCTCCATTATGATTATAATTGTATCAGCTCTTCGCTTTCGTTAACCTATTAATTAATGTGAACGTGTTCCGAGTGATTTAGCATATACTACATGTATTATAAACGCAGTATTATATGCTCTATTTTCGGGAGCAATCGGCGAGAACAGTGGAAGAGTTGGGCTGAACTGAGTGACCCTTGTTTAAAATTCCTATAGTTTTCCACCGTGATTCTTTTGTTCAAACTCGAAGCCAACTTCTCCATAAATGCAGATGTTTTGCCAATCTATCACCTTCACCATTCTCATGTTAAGTGCTACTAACAAGTGCAATAAACGTGTGTGTATGTGTATATTAGAATTAGATCGATCACAAGTTGATGCAACCCACATATTTATTAATGCACAACAACTCTTGATGAATCACATGTTATCTTGCATCTATTAGATGAATTTTTTGATTCTCACCCAGGTACTTTTTTATCTGATCCATATTTTTTTATATTCAACATGTTTCATTTTAAATGTCTACATTGAAGAGGGGAAAGAATAGTTTGATTTATTTTGATGAATTGAAGAGCAATAAAATATTAATTATTTAGGTTTGGTGCAATTTTTTTTCTAAATTTTAGGAGTTATGATTTTTTTTATTAAATATGTTAATATTAATTTTTATATAGCAACTGTTCAACAAAAATATAAGTAGATAAGGTTCATTCATTGAAACACCAATGTCACAATGATAACTTCAAAAAAATATCCAGCCTTAGCAAAGGTGACATAAATTGACATCCATGTAATAATTCATTCATAAATTTATTCTTGTTTTTAAAATAAATTAAATGTAGTGCACCATTGAGATCAATCATAAATAAATTTATTTATTTTTCATTTGTACTTATTTAAAATTATGTTTTTTATTAATGTTTTACCATACTTTATCATTCTATTAAAATTATGATTTTCTTTTGTAAATATAAATATGCGTTTACTTGTGTCTAACATTATATATTTTATTAAGATTTTCTTTTCCTACAATGAAACACATATTAATCCAAATATAAATAAGATTTTGATTTTTGAATCATACGCATTGGTAGGGTGTATGCGGGCTGTAGCAACTTTCGTCGTTATTCATTTATATCTAACACCGTGGCTATGATTTCGTATTTTTTGAATCGTGTGCAACTATTTGGATGGTGGAAGATCAACTTTGGTAGGGATAATAATTTCCATCTTGAAAGTGAGCGCAAAAGGAGAGATTCTAGTTGACTTTTAGGTAGTGGTACAGTAAACCTAGAGCACCTCAGGAAGCTCTTCTGCCCATTTACATTTAGCAGAGTCTAGTTGTTTTTCAAGGTAATCAACATGGTTTTGTCGGAGGCCATCAACTTGGCCATTGCTTTGCAGATACTAAGGGTAAAGAATAGGTTTTTATTTTCAATTCATGGCAGAAGTCCTGGTAGATTTGGCTTTCAAATTGTCGCCCATTATTAGATATAATTGATCTTGGGATGTCGGAGTAGCAGAAGTCCCAGATAAATCAAGATAACCTTCCTATCTTTGATTGATGAAAAAGTGTCTGCTCTATCCATTTACTAAAATAAATAGTGGCGACCAATAATAGTTTATATTTGGGATCGTTCATCTCTTTTTGAAGCCTTTAAATACACTGCACTGCTATTTAAGCTCAATCACACCATCTTCGCAAACAAGTATCACAACAAGCGCTGCATTTGTTGGAAACGTATTCCTTCGCCGGAGAATACCAATCCTCGGTGTCGAGGCCATTTGTTAGTTTGGCATCAGTCATTTCTGGGATTCCGTCTAGAGAAAATTGGTGATTTGAAAATTCTTATTTCTATCTCTGATTCAATACAAACTTTTCTCCAATTTATTTTATAGTCATGCTCTATTGGCATGCTATTTCTATCTTTTACAGTTATTTCTATCTTTTAAAATTCTGATTTGAAAAATGAGGCTATATTTCATATAAATGTGTGCTCTATAGTCATGCTATTTAAAATTAATTAGCCTAAGGACCTAGAGACAATAAATGTCATATCTATAAAATGACTTTTATCATATTTTACTTTAATTAAAAGTATAATTAAATGATATTTTTTAGTTTAAATATTTTTTTTATGAATCTAACTTACTTTGAGAAATAATTTCTCAATTTTAAATTTTAATTTAATAATTTTCTGTGTGTGTAACAATTCAACAATATTACAAAAACTAATACTCATCTCTTCTATCTTATATCTGACATGCATTTAAATATTTTTAAATTGATTTTTTAATTTTCTTTAACAGATAAAATAGAGGTTGCTCAACGAATAACATTGGAATGTTGATGAGTTCTTCCATTTGAAGTGTGATATCTATTGGAATTAATATTTTCTTTAAAATGGATCATTCATGGATCTCAAAGGATAGAAGATCGAAGGAATATGAAGATGGAGTTGAATGCTTTGTTGCATTTGCAATACAAAATTTTGCAAATAAAACCTTCATTAAATGTCCATGCTTATAATGTGGTAATATGATTTTCAATACTCCTCAAATGATTCGAGATCATTTATTTTTCTTTGGAATTGATCAGAGTTACCATAAATGGTATTGACATGGAAAGGCAGCTCCAACTGGCCCACCTTCCATAAGAGCAGAACATTATGATAGACTTCAATTTGATGATCAACGTAGTACAATAAAAATGGTTCAAGCTGCATATGAGGATTGTCAATATTATCCTCAATTATTTGCAAAATTACTACAATATGTAGAAAAACCGTTATATCCTAGTTGCATAAACATTACAAGAATATTAGCCTTGATCAAATTATACAACTTGAAAGCACGTTTTGGGTGGTCCTGATAATAGCTTTTTAGAGCTTTTACAAATTCTTGGAGAACTGTTGCCTTTAAACAATGAATGCCATTGTCGATGTATGAAGCGAAAAAGACATTAAATTCTTTGGGAATGGAATATGAGAAAATTCCATGCGTGCCCAATGATTCTGTTCATTATAAAAGGAGTTGAAAGATTGCATCATTAGGTCCTACCTGTGGAAACTTCGAGGTGGAAGACAGATAACAATGGAACTAAGAGGAGAGTAGGAGTTCCTGCGAAAGTATTGTGGTATTTTCCTCCAATTCCAAGATTTAGAAGAATGTTTCAATCATCAAAATTGCAAAAGAGCTCATATGGCATTTCGAAAAAGAAATTTTGATGGGAAAATGCGTCATCCATCAGATTGCCCATCATGGAAGCAAGTTGATCACAATGGCCTGAGTTTTCAAATAACCTAGAAACCTGAGACTTGCAATTTCTGCAGATGGCATAAATCCTCACAGTTCATTTAATAGCAAATATAGTTGTTGGCCCATTCTCATGATAATTTAAAACCTTCCTCCATGGTTGTGCATGAAATAAAAATTTATGATGTTATCTTTATTAATTTCAGGTCCACGCCAACGTGACAATGACTTTGATGTCTATTTAGTACCGCTAATAGAAGATCTTAAAACATTGTGGGAGGTCGGAGTTCAAATTTACGATGCACATAACAAGAAATCTTTACTTTAAGAGACATTATTTTATGGACAATAAATGATTTTCCTACATATGGAAACATGTTAGGATGCAAAGTTAAAAGATATTATGGTTGCCCATTATATGGAGAAGAAACATATTCATGTAGGTTAAAGCATGGAAAAAAAACTCCTATAATGGACATAAACAATTTTTTCCAAGAAATCATCCTTATAGGAAACAAAAGAAAGCATTTGATGGAAAATAAGAGTTCGGGTCACCTCCAAAAATATTAACTGGCAAAAAAATATTAAAAAAAATCAATGGAATTTTCAATTCTTGGGGAAAAAAAATGGTTATTCTGGGAAAATCTGAACTTTACAATACTACTTGTTGGAAAAAGAAGTCAATTTTCTTTGATCTTGATTATTGGAAATATCTTCATGTTCATCATAATTTGGATGTTATGCATATTGAGAAAATATTTGTGAAAGCATTATTGGTACCTTACTCAACAGTGCAGATAAGACAAAGGATGGGCTTAATACTCGCTTAGATCTTGTAGATATGGGCTTAAGGAGCGAATTGGCACTAGTGTTTGATTCGAAGGGAACATATCTCCCTCCTGCATGTTATACACATTCTACAAAGGAAAAGAAGGTGTTTTTCCAAACACTTTCACAATTGAAGGTTCCATATGGATATAGTTCGAACCTTCGAAACCTCGTGTCAATTGAAGACTTGAAACTTAATGGATTAAAATCCCATGACTATCATGTATTAATGCAATAATTTTTGCCGGTTTTGTTACGATCTATCTTGCCCAAGCATGTGAGGAATGTGATATGTAGATTGAGTTTATTTTTCAATGCTCTCTGTACTATAGTCATTGATGTTCCTTTTTTAGATAAGTTACAAAATGAGATTGTGGTGACATTATGCTTGTTTGAAAAGTACTTCCCACCTTCTTTCTTTGATATCATGGTGCATCTTACTATGCATCTTGTAAGAGAAGTGAGACTTTGTGGACCGGTTTACTTTAGGTGGATGTACCCATTTGAAAGGTTTATGAAAGTGTTAAAAGGCTATGTACGAAATCATACTAGACCTGAAGGTTGTATTGCTGAATGCTATATTGTAGAAGAAGAAATCGAGTTTTGTACAGAGTACTTATCAAATGTGGAAGCAATTGGAATTCCTAGTAGTTCAAACATTGACCACACAAATCGGTAACAAATTATAGCTATCTATCTTATCTATAATTCGATTTGTCTATTTAACTATCTATCTATCTATTTATCAATCTATCTGTCTATAAGTCTATAAATAAATTTATATATCTATCTAATTGCCTATCTATATAGTTATCTATCTTTCTATCTATCTATTTTTATTTATATCTATTTGTCGAAGTATCTAACTTTCTAACTCTCTAAATATCAATCAGACTTTTAGTCTATCTATCTATTTGTTTATCTTTCTATCTATCTATCTAGCTTTCTTTCTATCTAACTATCTACCTTTCGATCTATCTACCTATCTCTATCTATTTTCCTAACAACCTAACTATTTAACTATCGATCAAACTATTCGTCTATTAGTCTATCTATTTATTAATTTATCTATCTATATATAAATCTTACTATTCTATCTATCTATCTAATTATTTTTAATTTTATAAATCTATCTTTTTACGAATATACCTCACTACCTATTTTTTTTATCAATTTATTTTCTATTTTCTAATTGTTTGTCTATCTATCTATCTTTCTTTCTTCCATCTTTCTATCAGTCTATTTGTCTATGTATCTATCTATCAATATGTCTATTTTTATAGTTGTCTATCAATCAATCTATCTATCTATGTATCTATTTTCTTATCTGTATAGCTTTTATCTTTTTCTCTATATATTTGTCTATATATCTATTTGTCTAACAATCATACTGTCTAAGTGTCTAACTATCAATTAGATAATTGGTCAATCTATTTATTTTTCTATCTATCATTCTTTCTCTCTTTCTTTGTATCTATATAACAATCTATCTGTCAATATATATATCTGGCTAACTATAAATCTATCTATATAATTATTGGTCTATCTATCTATCTGTATATCTATTTTCTACCTATCTACTTATTCACCTATTTGTTTATTCATCTATCTTTCTATATATCTATTTGTCTATCTATCTATATATCTTTCAAATTATCTTTTTATCAGGCTATTTCACTACGAGAAAAATATCAATTAAGCTAGGGATCAATCCCTAGCTGAATTGTAAGGGATAATCTAGGGAATAGCAAGGGATTTATAATTTTTTTTTTTGAAAAAAAAATAGCAACGGATTAGCGAGGAAAAATTATTCGAAAGTTCCATTAAAAAAAGTGGGGGATTTACAATGGAAAATTTTCATAAAATCCACCCAAAAAAGTGAGGATTTTAGAAATGGATTTAGCGACGGATTAGCAATGGAAATTTTCACAACTTCTGCTAAAGAAAAGTGGGGATTTTAGCGACGGATATTACGATGGAATATCTCTCGCTAATAAAAGCCTAAAATTAGTGACGGATTTAAAGATGGATTTTCCCTTGCTAATTTTTAGCGGCATATTTTCCCTTACTAATAAAATCCTTGATTTAGTGACAAAATTAGCGACGGATTTCCCTGCTAATAAAATCCATGATTTAGCGAGGAAAGTAGCGAAAAATATTTCCTTGCTAATAAAATCCATGATTTAGCCACAGAATTAGCAACAGATTTCTCTTGCTAATAAAATCCATGATTTAGCGACGGAATTAGCGACGGATTATTCCTTGCTAATACAATCCATGATTTAGCTACGGATTTAGCGACGGATTTTCCCTTGCTAATAAAATCGATGATTTAGCGATGGATTTAGCGATGAATTTTCCCTTGCTAATAAAATCGATGATTTAGCGACGGATTTAGTGACGAATTTAGTGATGAATTTTCCCTTGCTATATAAAATCCATGATTTAATGATGGAATTAGTGATGGATTTTCCATTGCTAATAAAATTCATGATTTAGTGATGGATTTAGCGACGGATTTAGCGGTGGATTTTTCCTTGCTAATAAAATCCATGATTTAGCTACGGATTTAGTGAGCGAATATTCCTATCTAATAAAATCCATAAATTTGTGATGGATTTAGCGAGGGAATTTCATTAGAAAATAAAATCCTTTATTTTGCGACGGATTTAAGAATGGAATTTCTCTAGCTAATAAAATTTATAATTTAGCGATGGATTTAGCGACAGATTTTCTCGAACTAATAAAATATGTAATATAGCGACGAATTTTCTCTAGCTTATAATATCCGCAAGTTAGCTACTAATTTAGCCACGGTATTTCTCTAGCAATTATTTAATTATATAATTTTTTATTTATTATTTGTATTAAAATTTAATTTAATTTTGTTTATTAAATTTATGTTATTGGTCTATAGATAAGCAATCCTTGAAATGCACATTCTCCACATGAAATAAAAAAATTGATATTATAAATAATTAATTTAATTTATATAAAAATACAAATATATATATATATATATATATATATATTAATAAGGACTAAAATAACTATTTTTATGATATATTAATTTTTTAAAAAATGATACAAAAAATTTTTCTAAAATATTTATTTAAAAAACTATATAATTTAAATTAACGTAACATTAAATAATTAATTTCATAAGTATAAACATTTTTTCGATAATTTAAAAATTAAACTTAGCATACATTATAATTTATACTAATTTAAATGTAAATTAATTCAATGTATGATACATTAAAAATTTTCAAAAATATCTGAATTGACAAATAAACTAGTAAATATTAATATTATTATAAGTATTAAAAAAATTTTATGATTATAGAAACATTTTAAAATAATAAATAATACATATCTTGAAAATCTTAGAAATATAATAAAATTATAATTTTTTTCAATAAATTAAAAATAAAATAAAATAATAATTATAAATAAATATATAGATGTTTAATCCTACTAAAATTTAATAAAATTAAAGAATTGAGTAATATTTTTACAATTAGCTTTAAAATTAAGTTTTTATTAAAATAATAAATATTACTTTTTTTAATTATTTTCTCACTTAAAGAAATTTTTTGAATTTTAAAAATTATTAATTATATCAAATAATATGAAATTTTATGCATTTAAAATTATTTCATATTATCTACGTAAAAATTAATATGAATTCTTAAAAATTTATAACCATAAAATATAAATTTTTAGATTTTTTAACATTTAGATTATTTATAACATTTAGGCGAGTGGCTAGAAGACAAATAATCTTTGCATTCATGTCTTATTTTATTAAGTTTGTTAATTTCGTACCTATTTGATATTTTTTTAATGCAAAACATATTTTTTATTATTATTATATATTTATTGTTTAATTAATATTATAATAAAAAATTGTAAGGTATTTGTTTTTCATTTGTACCGTGCTACCCGCACATTAATTTTGTTGAAAAAATTTTGATAGTAAATAAAATTAATGAGTATTTTGTATTTTATATATATATTATTTATTTAATGTTTTAATATTTAAAAATATAAATATTTTCTTAAAATATACATTCTCTCTCAACCCGACACATCTCTAAGACTCTAACACGTGAACCAAAGTCATCTGCATTCCATCTATCTCTCTATGCATCTCTAACACGTGAATCGAAGTCCTCTGTATTTCATCTATCTCTCGAAGCATCTCTAACACGTGAACCAAAGTCCTCCGTATTCCATCTATCTCTCGAAGATGATATAAATAAAATTAATTCAAGGTTTAAGTTTTAATTTTATAATGATTTGAGGTACGTTTATACATTTATTCTTCATCGATTATCCTGGATTGTTTAATCAAAGTGTAAGCATTTATATTCTATTTTTTTTCATAATATTGAATACCTAATGTCCTTAGTTAGGAGGTTCTAGCTTAATCCGAGTCTAGAGTCTAACCTAATATGGCATCTGTTCACTTTAATAATTTCATTAGATAATTCTTGAGTATCAAACTGAACAAATATGTAGAGAATTGATCAGATTTGTCAGACCTTGTGTTTTGCTTATACTTATGCTTATCCTATAATTAATTATGACATGCTAAAGAGATGTGGACGAAGTGTATATTTGAACTTTCAAAGCAATTATTATATATTACTACTGGTTGAGTTGTTAAAACATACACAACAACTATTGTTGAGTTGCCCCATTCATTTACTAGTCATTTCGAGGAACTTTTTGATGTATATTCTATATCTATCTAAGGGTTGTTGGCCTAATATAACTATCAAAATGTTGCATATGATTGACTTTTATGGTGAGACCATTTTATCTAGAATCTCATATGAAGCTAATAACTATATGTTTCCCTTTAGTATTATGTGTGAAAAGTTCGAAAAATTATAATGATTCACTTTGTTTTTAGAAAATATGAAAAGGGTTTTCGGTGAAAAAAATATCATCATTATATCTAATAGGCACATATCATCATTTCAATAGGCACCCAACACTTATTCATATCATTCCTCAACTAATTGGTCTATAAAATTTTGTTTATTACTATTGGCACTTAAATTTATATTTTATTAGTATTTTTGTTAAATATAATACTCATGAACTAGAATACTAATCCATTGATAGTCTTGTATTTATTAGGTTGAATAATGGTTATATTTTGTCATTGGAAGAACTAATAAAATTTAAGAAAAATCTAATAACATGGGTTAAATCACATGAGCCAAAATACTGAACAATGTCTGCGTTCCCAAAAAAAATATGAGATAAAACAAAAATAATTTGGTTGGGTTCTTCAATTCTTAACTTTGTATTGAACATCATCATTGGGCATGTAACTTTATAATGAAACATAAGGAAGAGTAGTTAATACATAACATTGCCAAAAGTCAATCATTATAGATGAATGTTGTTTTTAGAGGTTGCACTAGGCAGACTTATATTAACATTGACAACATGAATTGAAAGTGCACATGTAGAAATTAGTAAATGTTGGGTATCCTAAGTGAGCATGCACGTGCAACATTACAATTGATTGGTCAATCCATGATTGAGGTGATTGATATAAATTCTCCAACCAAGAGTTGATATATTTCTGTTCATAATCAAGTATTAAGATGAATAGCATGCCATTAATTTGTAAAGATACTATGTATTGGGTATGACATCATTTATTTCTCATTATACCCTCCTCACTCTAAATACATTGAATCTCAATTTATGAATAAATAGGCTATGCTTTGTTTCAAATGAAATGCGACTAGGCATAATAGAAAGACTTACAAGAATCTATTAGTATAATATTTTATCTTCTTTTTTATTGATTGTATTAATACCTATATCATACAACTTATTTTGAGATCATCTTCATATGGTGTACTATTCATTACTAGGTAGTAATCTTCATCATTGATGAATGCCTATTTATTATCATCTATATACATATAACATATTACTACTCCTAATACACACACACACACACACACACACTGATGGTAACATGTTGCTGCTATAAAATATTACAATAGTATGTATATATTTATATTTTATATTTATATTATAAATATATATATATATATGATGTAACATGTAACAATGATTATATATATACAACCCTATATATAAATATATACTAGAATATTTATGCAAAATTAAAATTGATGAAAAACTCAATGAATGTATATATAGTGTTGCTAATGTTTTTTACTTGAGATGTGCTCGATGTGGAGCATGCGATATTGCTCACGGTGTGCTTAGTATGAAGCATTATTTTTGCTCTAATTTCTTCTGAAAAATACTTGAGTAATCCAGGTATTTTCTATTTTAATTTACTTCTCATATGAATGGTTAAATCAAGATATAATATTTCTGATTTATGTTTTGTATTATGTGGTATTTGATTTAAGCAATGTGTATCAAGGTATAATTATTTGTGATGATGCGTGGTGTGCACTATGCATTACATCTATGAATATACTATAAAATTATTTTGGCCGACCTCTACTTTTCATCATCAATGTGGGTAACTTTTGTGTATACATGTGCACTATTTATTTAAATCCACTCTAAAATAGTAAAGGTTTATAAAAATAGAAAAACTATTTATATGCTATAATTATAAATTTGAAATCACCATAATAAGCCCAACTAGTTTTGGGATTGAGTCATATTTCAATACTAGTTATTAATATCCGAACTTCCTACACACACACACACACACACACACACACACACACTATATATATATATATATATATATTACAAGACCCTAATCACAATTTCTCACTTTTTATACCATGAGGCACACTATGTTTTCATAAATAATCATCACAAATAATTTCTTCATGAAAATAAATGATTTTTAATGTCTATCAATGGATTTTCTACTAAATTTTTTAATATTTATAATTATGTTAAAAGTTTGTTTAAACAATGATTCTATTTTGATTGATGTATATCCAATATTAATAATTCTAAGATTTATAAAGATATTAGAGGATACTTAACAAATTCCAATACTTATCCATAAATTAGATTTTCCACGTTATTTGTGTTTTTTCTTCTTGATAATGTTCGACAATACTCAATGTGTACCAAAGAGAATCAAAACAAATCAGTTATCAAACATGCTCATTTAATAGCATAATATTTATAGAAGCTATATAATAATATTTAACAATATACAATGCATTTCAATATTATCTGATGATATTGATTCAAAGAGAACTAATATTTTTTAAAAATAACATAGACTCTTTTATAGAAATAGATTATATTTGATATAATTTGATAAAGTTTGAAGTAGCTTGAATATGTCTGATATCATCAATATTATTGATACCTTCTCAATGATTTCAATAATATTTGATACTATTTTTGCCTCTTGTTATATTATAATATTTTGATATATATCCTATCAATACAAGAAAATATCAATTTAGCTAGTGAATTTTAGCTAGGGATAAATCCCTAGCTAAATTATAAGTGATTAGCTGGGGAATAGTAAGGGATTGATGATTTTGGGTTGAGTTTGGGAGAAGGTTAGGTAGATAAAAAAAGTATACTTTTTTAAATCTATAACATTTTTTATTTAGATAGAGGATATAAAACTATTAAAAATATTTAGAAATTTTTAATGTTTATAATCCCCACAATGTCATGCAACACAATAGATTTTTTTCTAACAAATAATGTTTTATCAACTTCGATTTATTATGTTAGGTATATCAATGTAGTATTTTATTACTCTAACAATTCAAATTCTGCCAAATTTATATTAACTATAATTTATACCATTAATAACTCTAGATTATGAAGAGCTTGGGTATCTCTGTAACATTGATGAAATTCATGCCATACAAGAGTATTCTTCTTACGACAACATTCATTAGGATGCCCTTTATCGTGCAATGTTAATAACATCATCTTTTAACACATGGTACTTTTTCTTTGCTACAATATGTTTATTTTATACAATTTAAAAACTAATAAATATGAGTAGTAATTGTTAGTTGAACATTGTAGTTATTAGTTGAGTACCATAACTTTTAGTTGTAACCTACAAACTTGAATCTAAGTTTCATGTTTAACAAAATTTGTAGCAGAAGTATCTTGTAATAAATAGTAACAAAAATATAAGAAAATATGAGAAGTATTATAGAAATGTATATATCATTAATGAAAAATTAATTTATAGTACTAGCGAATATATGTGAGTACTCTTTTATGTGAGTACTCTTTTATGTGAGTACTCTTTTATAGTTTAATATGATATAAACATATTTACTAATTAATTTATAGTCCATAACATATATTATTAAATATTATTTCATATCTTAAGAAAATAAATATAAATTATTATAATTTCAATACAATATAATAAAAAAAATAGTAACATATCATAATAATACAACAAAAGGAATTATAAAGAACATTAATAAGTTGTAAATAAAAATAAAATTTTCAAAACTATTGAGAATTATATTGTATTTTTATATTTTTTTATCTTGAGATACTAGGATGAGATGATTCATATAGATTAATAGTATTTATAGTTTTTTTTGTATTTATTAGTGAATTTTTATTTTATTTAATAAATGATAATGTCATTTTATACTTTTTATTCTTAATATTAATTATTTGTGAGTATTTATTTATTTATTAAGTTGTTTATTGTTTATGGGAATACTCGACAAGTATTAATCTTCATATTTATATATATATATATATATATATATATGGACATGCAGATATATGGAAAAAATTTATGATGCTTTAGTAGAACATCTCTTCGCTATAGAAGCAGTAGTAAATGGCCATTCAATGTAACTTTTGTGGAAAATTGTAGAAATATAGTATTTTTTTTCTCTCTCTAAACATCATTGTTGGCCATATTTTAGATATTTGTTAAAGTTGTATGACTATATATAAATAGTTATATAACTAGATATAAATAATTGTATAACTTTATAACACTCTAAATAATTAAATATAACTATATTTATAAGTATGTATACATATATGTAAATGTATATATTTATTTATAACTTTATATATTTATGTATAATTATTTGTATGAATATGTCTATATATAACTATATGTTTAACTATATAAAAATATTTATAGTTATATATACTATATGTATAATAACATATAACTATAAATAATTGTATCTTACCCTATGTATTACTATAAAGCTTTATACATAACTATATTTAAATATATAATTTACAACTAATATTTAATATACATTTGTATATATTAGTATTCAAAAATGTATTTAGTATATCTATACCTATACATAACTATGTGTATAAATATATGAAATTATATGAACAAATATATATACATACATGTATAATATAAGTTTAACTATACGTGTAATTATATGTATAATCACATGTAACTATATTTATAATTACATGTATAATAACATACAACTACATATTTAATTATATGTGTATAACTATATATAAAAATTTTTAAAACTAAATAAAACTTTATATAATTAAATATAACAATGTTTTTAACTATTTATACATATATGTATACATATATGTAAATCTATATACTTGTTTATAACTTTGTATATATTTATGTATAACTAAATATAACTACTCATATGAATATATATATATATATATATATATATATATATATATATATATATATATATATATATATATAACTTAATGTTTAACGATTTATAATTTTTTATAATTATATATATTATATGTATAATAAATATAACTATACATAATTTTATATTATTAATGTATAACTATTATTTAAAAATATAATAAACAACATATATTTAATATACATTTTTGTATATTAGTATAAAAAATTTATTTAGTATATCCATACATATACATACTATATGTATGGATATATGAATTATATGAACAAATATATATACATACATGTATAAATATAAGTTTAACTATACATGTAACTATATCTATAACTACATATAACAATATTTATAATTATATATATAAAAACATACAACACATTGTTTAACTATATGTGTATAAATATATATAAATATTCTTATAACTATAAATAACTCTATAAATAAATATAACTTTATTTTTAATTATGTATACATATATGTATACATATTTGTAAATCTATATAATTATTTATAACTTTGTAAACATTTATTTATATTTACTTATAATTACTTGTATGCATATATCTATTTATAATTATATGTTTAACTATATGTAACTATTTATAACTACATTTACTATATGTATCCTAACATATAATTATATATGGGATAATATTAATATGTTTAACTAATTGAAATTAATGACATAAATATAATATCAACAATATGTAAGCACATAGAATGAGAGTGTCCGTTGATTAGGCTCATATTTGTAATAATACAAATAAGGGTCGTACTTTTACCTAATCCTAGACCTTGGGCCTCAGGCTCAAATATGAACTTATGTATGACAGATAGTTTCATAGATAGATAGATAACCAGATTTGTACATAGATAGACAGATAGATAGACATGTAGAAAGATATATAGATAGAAAGAATGATAGATAGATAGATAGATATACAGTTAGTTAGATAGAATGATTGAAAGAAAGATAGACAAATAGATAGACAGATAGATAGATAAAAAGATAGATAGACATTTTGAAAGATGAATTGTTAAAAAGATAGACAAATTGATAGATAGATAAATAGATTAATTGTTAAATAGATAAAAAGATAGATAGTTAGATGGATAGATATATAGAATGATATATAGAGTGATAGTTAGATAGATGGATAGATGGATGGATAAATTAATAGATAGATGTGTAGATATATATATATATATATATATATATATATATAGATTGATAAATTGATAGATCAATTGATATATAGATAGATAGATAGATACATTATTAGATTTATATATAGATAGATATATTAATAGATATGTAAGTAGATTGATAGATAAATAGATAGACAGATAGAAACACACACACGCACACACATACACACACCATATATATATATGTGTGTGGTGTGTGTGTGTGTGTGTGTGTAGAGTAAGATAGTAAGATAGACAAATAGATAGATAGATAGATAGAGTTATATAAAGATAGATAGATGGATGGATGGATTGATAGATAGAATGAGAAATATATAGATTATAAATAGATAAATAGATAAGTATATAGATTGATAGATAGATAGAAAGATAGAAATATTGAAACTTGATAGAAATATATATATATATATAAAGATAGAAAGATAAACACATTGATAGATATATAGATAGATATATAGATAGACAGACATATAGATATATAGATAGATAGATATATAGTTAGATAGATAGATAGATTGATTGAAAGATGGATAGATAGACTGATAGAAAGATAGATAGACAGATAGATCAATAGCTAGATAGAAAATGAAATAAATAAATAAATAATAGATAGATATATAGATATATAAAATGATAGACAATTAGATAGATATCATATAGAAAGATAGACTGATAAACATATGATAGATTGATACAGAGATATATAAATAAATATTTAGATATATAGACAACTGATAGATAGATATATAAATAGTTATACATATAGACAGATAGATAGAGAAATAGATTGATAGAAAGAAAGATAGATAGGTAATTTTTTAGATAGATTGGTAGATAGATATATATATATATATATATATTCATTGATAGATAAACAAATACAAAGATATATAATTAGATAGATAAATAGAGAGAGATATATATATAAATAGATAATTAGACAGATATATATATAGATAGATAGATGGATTGATTGATTGATATATAGATAAAAATTAGATAGATAGATAATAGTTAGATAGATAGATAGATATATATATATATAGACATATTGGCAGATAGATAAGAAGAAAGATTTATTGATAGATAGATAAATAGATAGATATACAAAAAGATAGATAGATCGATAGATAGATGTATAGATAAATTGATAAATATATAGATAGATATATACATTGATAAATAGATAGATAGATAGACAGAAAGATACCATATAGATAGATATATAGATAGATAATTACATAGACAAATAGACAGACAGATTGATATATAGATATATAAATATATTGACATCTAGATAGAAATTCATTGAGATAGATAAACAAATAGACATATATATAGATAGATAGATAGGTCAGTCTATAAGTTGATAGGTAGATATGTAGAAAGATAGTTATGAAGATAGATAAATAAATAAATAAATATATATATATATATATATATATATATATAAGTAGATAATAAATAGCGAGATAGATAGATAAATACATAGAAAGATAGATAAATAGTAATATAGATAGATAGGTAGACATACAGATGGATAGATAGATATAAAGATTGATAGATAAATATAAATTGATTGATAATTAGTTAAATAGATTAATTGATAATAGTTAGAAAGATATATATATATATATATATATATATATATATATATATATATATAATATATAATATATATATCTATATATATATAGATAGATATATAGATAGATAGATTGATAGGTATATAGATAGAAGATAGATTAATATATAGATATATAGAAATATAGATGGATAGACATATATATAGTTAGGTAGATAGATAGAAATAAATAAATAAAGAAAGAAGATAGATAGATAAATCGATAGATAGTTAGATAGAACATACATAGCTAGATATATAAATACATAAATAGATAGATGACTAGATAGACACACATATTGACAGATAGACACATAGAGAATAGATAGATAAATATGTAGATTGGAAGATAGATATATAGTTAGAAAGATACATAGATAGTTAGATATATAGATAGGTAAATAGATAGATCGATAGACAAATAAATGGATACAAACATAGATAGAGATATAGGTAGATAGATACGTAGATAGTAAATATGATGGATAGATAGAATAATAGATATATATATATAATAGACTTAAGGATAGATAAATTGAAAGATAGATAGGTAGATAGATAGATTGATGGATGGATAATTTAGATATATAGATTGACTATATATATATTATATAGAAACATATATTGATAGATACTAAATAGATATATAGAGAAATATATAGAAAAATGAATTAGTAGGTAGATATATAGATAGATAAATATATACATAGGCATATATATATATATATATTATATATATATAAATAATAGATTAGATTATGATATATATATTGAAATATAGATAGCCAGATAGACAGATAGACAGATAGATAGATATACAGATGGTAAGATAGATAAATAGATTGATATAAATATCATTGATAAATATATAGATAGATAGCAAAGATGCATAGATAGATAGATATATAAATAGATAATTACATAGACAAATAGACAGATAGATAATATATAGATATATAGACATCTAGAAAAAAAGTCAAATAGATAGAAAGACATATAATATATAGATAGATAGTCAATAGGTAGATAGGTAGATAGGAAGAAAGATAGTTATGACATAGATATAGATATATATATATATATATTGCTATATAGATAGATAGATAGATAGATAGAAACATAGATAAATAGGAAATAGATAGATAGATAGATAAATTGACATACAGATGGATAGATAAATAGACAGACTGTAGATAAACAGATTAATAGATATATAGATTATTAGTTTGATAAATTAATTGATATATATTTAAAAAATAGATATATAAAAATAGATATATAGATAATAATGATACGTATATCTATAGTAGATAGATAAATATATGATATATAGAAATTTAGGTGGATATACATAATATATTAGTTAGATAGATAGATAGATAGATATTAGATAAAAAAAGATAGATAGCTAGTTAATTAGTTAGATAGAACATAGATATAGATTATATATATATATATATATGTGTGTGTGTGTGTGTGTGTTGTGTGTAGAATAGATGACTAGATGACACACATATAGATAGATAGACACATTGGAGATATAGATAGATAGATATGTAGATAGGTAGATATGTAGATAGGTATAAGTAGATAGGTAGATAAGTAGATAGATTTATAGGTAGAAACATACATAGATAGTTCGATAGATAGATTAGATAGGTATTAATATAATAGATAGAAAAATATATAAATAGATAGGTAGATAGATTGGTAGATAGATATATAGATAGATGGATGATAGATATATAGACTAATAGATAGATATATAAATAGATTATAGGATAGATAATCAAAAGATATATAGATGTATGGATAATAATTAGATATACAGATAGAAACATATATAGATAGATACAAAATAGATAATAGATAAATAGATATAAAAATAAATTAGTAGGTAGATATACAATTGATATATATACACATAGACAGATATATTATATATATATATATATATATTATATATATATATATATATATATGATATAATTTGATAGATAGATATATATTGATATATTGATATATAGATAGCCAGACAGACAGATAGATTGATAGATAGAGACAAATAAATAGATAATAGTAGATAAATAGATAGATAGATAGGAAATTAGAGAGATAAATAGATAGATTGATAAATAGATAGAAATAAAGATAGAAAAAAAAGATACATAGAGATATAGATAGATAGACACTATATAGTCAAATAGATAGCCAATATATAGACAGATAGATAAATAGACAGCTAGATTGGCAGACATTTAGATAGATAGATATAAAATGATTGATTGATAATATATAGATAGAAAGATTAAATAAGATTATATAAATAGATAGATTGATGACAGATAAATCATTATATATATCTATATATATATATATATATATATATATATATATAGATAATTAGATAGATAGATAAATATAAATTAGATAGATAAATAGATTGATTGATCGATAGATAATAGATATACTCAAAAAATAGATATATAAATAGATAGATAGATAGACAAAGAGATAGTTATATAGACAGATAGACAAATAGACAAATAGTCAAATATATAATTAGATAGATAGACAAATTAATAAGTAGATAGATAGATAGATATTAGATAAGAGATACGGGAAGAAGAAGAGTTCTCAAATTCTAGAGAGAGAAACTCCTTTCTAGAAGAGAAAATCTGCATTTTTGCCCGAAACAAGCTCTCATCAAGCTAAGAATGGATAAAAAGGATTTATCATTAAATAATAAATCCTTTGCCTCGATAACAAGAGGGACCGCGCCTCTTTCACGAAGCTTCGGAAGCAAAAAACGGGAGTCCCGCATTTTTTCTCCATGGAGCAGATGCATAGGTTCTGGAACCGTTCGAGTATACACCTGTAAAAAAAATTTTTTCATGGCAGACCTCGCGTAAACGAGCTTCAGACTTCATCTCTACATTGAAGCTTAAAGGAAAATGAAGTTCACGGATTATGTGCGAGACATATATTTTACACTACTGTTTGGTAGAAGACTATCTACCGATTGTGGCAGAGGGGTCTTTGGCATGTCGAAGGCTTCCCATGCGAATACTGAAGTGGACGAAAAGCTTTAGCCCACTCGAGGAAGCCCCCATTGCTCTCGGTATGGTTTTCTCTGCCCAACTTACCATTGTTTCTATATAATGGTGCAGGCCCTTCACGCTATCACGAGTTTCTTGGGTAAACCATGCTTCGATGAAGCTACCACCTCAATGACAGAACAGGTGCTGCCCGAGTATGTGTAGAATATAATCTTTTCAAGCAGCCGCCTAACAAAATATGGATCGGCAGTGAAGAGGAAGAGTAGGATTTTGGCAAACTGCCATTCTAGAAAAATTTACCTTCAACTGCCTTGGCTGTAGAAGGTTAGGACACGAATTAGATGTATGTAGAGTGGGAAAATAGGAGAAGGAAATAGGGAGGAGGCAGGAGGGTAGAGGTAGGTGGGCAGAAAAGTGGTTAGGAGGGAGGAGAGTATACCGAAAGAGCAAATGGAAAAGCTAGTTGGGGGGGTTCAATGGTTATTTTTTCAAGTGAAAGGGAAGGAGAGGGGGTAAGAGTGGAAAGTGGAATAGGATTGAAAAAGTGGGTAGTATAGAAATAAGACAAATAGAGGAATCTAATGTAGGAGATGGGGGAACGTATGGAAGAAGGGTGGGAGAGGGTGAAAACTAGTAGAAAAATAGGAAGAACTTAAAGCTCGGCGAGTATTAAAGGAAATGCTGGAGGCTACAGCTGGATGGATGAAGACCTTCTTGATTTTCCAGATGAGGATGCGGAGTTTTTCAGCTGCCCTTCATTAAGTGAAGAAGAAGTTAAGGGTGAAAGCTC
>JAREIK010013732.1:0-25101 GCA_029783825.1 Sapria himalayana | reverse complement strand
TTGTATCTACCTTTATGCAGTCACTTTACAAAATATAATAATAGAAGCAAGGTGTCTATCATCAATTAATTTCATACAAATATATATATATTATATATTATGTATGTATGTATGTATGTATATTTATTATAGTTGTTATATTTATACATTGTTATGTTAATCTATACTATTTTTATAGTTATAGATATAGTAAAATTTATTTATATAAGAAATTCAAATTATATCACACATGCATATTGATGTATAGTTATGTTTAAATACACTTATTGATTTGAGGAACTTAAATGTATAAAGATTTATACATTTATATATAATATTTATAAATGTATTTAACAATATGTATATCAACATATTACTATATATAAATGTATTTATCTACATTAATACCAATACATAGCCATATGTCTAAATATATATAATTACATGAAAAACTAAATATAACTACATCTACAACATGTATAACTGCAATCTTCAGAAATTTAATATACATTCATATCATTCATATATACATATATATTTGATATTGTATAAATCTTTAGCATTTTTCCATATATTTTAAAAAATTAAATTTAATTTTTTCAACCTTAATTGTATTTTTAATGTATTTTAATATGTTGTATAAATCATTATGATATAATATGTTTAGTGTTTGTATTTTTTTTCACTTAATATTTTTTAACTAAAATTGATTTCTAATAAAATGTATTTGTTAAAATTCATGTTGTGAATTTCAAAACAAATAACAATATGATTGTGTAATAAATATTATAAAAAAATTTCTAAGATATACATGTGATGTAGTTTCAATTTACAAAGATAAAACTTTAAAAATAAAATTATTTACAAAATAAAATTTGCACCTCATAATATGCAATATCTTATATTTATTATAAATAAATAATGTTTAAAAAGTATATATTAATTACAAATAAAAACATTGTCATGTATTCAATTTTAAAAAAAATAATTAAAAAATAATTATTTAAATAAATAAATTCATATATTTATAAGGTCATTTATATATTTTGAATAAAAAATACTAATAATTTGTAGTAAAAAATTTACTCATATATTTATATGGTAATTTGTTTTGTTTGAACATAATAAAAAATAATCGATTTTTTATAAAACATTAAAGACATGTATTTATATGCACTACATTAGATTTGTTTGGATTTTAAAGTTTCTAAAAATTTATTAATAACAATAAATAATAGGTAGAAATTTTTCATTGTATTTATTATTTTAATAAAAAAATTTTATAGAAAAACAAAAACAATATTATCTATTTATGACCAATATTTAAATTTTTAACATAATTGTAAAAAACAACATAATTTACAAATATGTCATTTTCAATTATTTATATGAGTATAATGATAGTAATTTTTAAATAAATATTAAAAAACAACTATTTGAATAAAATAGAAGCTCATTAGTTAATAATAATTTCATGTTACGTATTAATATGCTTCATACCACACACACGCATACACACACACAAAAATTAATTTTAAATATAATGAATTTACAATAATTTATAAATTGTGTTCAATATATAATATTCTATATTAATTAAATTTTAAAAAATCATAAAATTTTAAATACATTTACACACACACACACACACACTTAATAGTTTAATGTGTAACTTTAAAAATACATTACGTATATAGGTATATGTGTGTGTAGGTGTTCACTAGTATATGCATGCATACAAGTATAAACACACTACTTTGAAAATGTAGATACATGTGTGAATATATACAAAATTACAAATGTGTATTGCGATATATAATGTATAGTAATGTATATGGATGTATAAATGTGTGTGTGTAGGTCAGTGTATATGCACACACACACACACACACACACATATATATATGTAATATAAACATTATTTTTGAGAAGAAAAAAACTTAAGCACATAATTATTAACATGTCCACAAATTCATGAGAGCATGAGCAAAAAGTAAAATTATTGTAAGATACTACTAATCTCCCATCTATAACACTTTGCCTCATAATTTGATCATAGTACTACTTGCGATGATAAGATTTATTCAATACTACTTACCATGGAGTTACATTTTCATTAAATAATATAAATTGTTCAAATAAAAAAATCTATCTGATATCTTCTTCAACAACTCTTCTATCTTCTTTTTCTAGTCTTGATAAGCTATTTTAAATTTTGATTATATGTACATTTCTTATCTAATAGTTTTAGTTCAAACTATTGTAAAAGTAAAATCCATCAAATCAATCTAGGCCTGATATCTTTCTTTTCTATGAGATATTTAATTATATAATATTTAGTATATACTATTACGTTGGTTCCCAATAAATATGATATTAACTTGCCAAAAGAAAAAATTGTTTTACAAGTTCTTTCTCTATAGTGGTGTAATTCAATTGGGCATTTTATAGTGTGATGTTATCATAGTATATGATAACTATTTATAAATATTTGTATAACTATATAAAACTATTCATAATTATATTTAACTATATTTGTAACTATGTAAACTATTTTTATAACTATATTAATAGCTATATATAATTAATTTTTTAAATATATAATATTTTATAACTATATGAGTAATTCTATATAACTATATTTTTAACAAAATATATCATATGTATAATTATATATAACTATATATAAATGTAGTTTACTATATGTATAACTATAAAAATGTTATATATAAATATATCTTTAACTACTTACATATTTATAACTATATGTGTATAACTATATATAAATATTTATATAACTATATAACACTATATAATTAAATAAAATTATATTTGTATCTATGTATACATATATGTATTCACATAGAGGTGTCAAACAGGCCGGCCCGGCACCGCACGACCCATTTTTCACGAGCACGATCGTGCTACCGTGCCGTGCCCAGCACAAACGGGCACGGCACGGCCCGTAGGCACGGCAAGGTCGTGCCGTGCCGGGCACGCTCGGGCTCCCCTTGGCCATACAGGCCAAGCGGCACGATCGGGCAGGCGGGAGCCGCAACGCGGGACCGGGTCACCAGGGTCCGCGAGGCCGCAACCGCATGGGTTTACCGCTGACGGACAGGCAGAGCAGATGGCTCATGAGTCATGGGCTCACCGCTCATGGCAGATTAGATTTTTTTTTTTTTGTAAATTTTTTGATAAAGTAACCGTATAGAGTAATAATTAAAAAATATAATTTTTTGTTAAAATTATAAAAATTAAAATTAAATAAAACAAACAAATATTAGAAAATTTTTTTTCTTCAAATACAATTAAGTTTAGCTTTTTTTATTTTTGTAATTTATTAATTATATATTAAAATTTAAAGTTATTAATTTTTAAAATAAAATTTAAATCGTAAAATAATAAAGAAATACATTAAGTTAGTAAAAATTAAAATTAAAAAAAAATTAAACTACACAAATGAAAAATTACCAATCATGCTTTTGAAACCAATGGTCCGAACAAAACAAGTATAAGTTTCAACACAACGTATGATACAAAGTACAAACAAAGTGTATAAATAAAATAAATAAAAAAACATCGAAAAAAAGAGCAGATGAGCATCAATCGTCAAGCGTCATGTCATGAGAATCATCAGCCGCAACATCAAGATCAGTATCATATGGATCATCATCATCGGCAATCAGCTCCTCCACCATCGTAGTGGATGTGGATGCGACTGCAGTGTCTGTCACAGTCCCAGCTTCAGCACGATCACTGATGCTAAATCTCGATTCCTCCCAATCCTTCAAACATGCCAAGGCCTCAACCATATCTAGACGTAATCTCGATCTCTTATCCGAAATCACGTTCACTACAACAGAAAAAGCAGACTCCGATGCTACGCTCGACACCGGAGGAGTCAGTAGATCCCGTGCCATCCTAGATAGCACGGGATAGGTGGACTCATATGATTTCCACCACTATAATAAATCAAGATTCTTATTATCAGAATGTGATAGGATTGAGCAATAATCGGTATCTAAGTACCGAGACAGCTCGCTCCTATGTGATGGTCCACCCCTACGTTTCCCCCTCGCTAGGTTAATGGAATAATCGTCATCTCCGAACAAGGTATCAGTGTCCGTAATCACAGTCTCACCACCACCACCACCATACCTAGTATCGTAGCATGTGAACAGGTCTGTCAACTTCTCGTAAATGAACCCTTCATGTGGCTCTTCCAGGTTCATGCACGAGGAAATGAAAGTCAGGGTGTTTTCAACCCCTTCAACCTTAGCCCTAGGGTCCATGCATGCTGCGAGGCAATAAAGAGATGGAATGGTGGACCAGTACTTCAGGTACTTGGTCTCCATCTCTGCAACCATATGGCTAAGCGTCGGGTATGCTCGAAACTTCCTAAACATGCTACTAATGTTGCATATGCAATGGAGTGCAATGCAAGTGGTGGGCGTATAAACCGACGAACACATGTTCGTCGTGTCATAAAATATCTTCAGGAATTTCATAAATGAAATTCCTGAAGCCCAGTCAGTGTCGTCAATAATATGTTCGCCACTCTTACTATTGACGTGGTCCGATATCACGTGTTCGTATCCAACACATGATTCCAACATCAGGTACATGTAATTCCAACGATGTCTCACATCTGATTGGAATTTCTTCTTCTTAAGATTTGCAGACAAACAGAGATTACCAAACTCTTGTAGTCTGCGAGGAGTGCGAATATACTTGAGTGCATTGCGTATATTTTCCAACGCGGGAGAACACACCTTCATACCCGCTTGAACTATCAGGTTAATCACATGACACATGCATCTGACATGAAAGATCTCTCCTAATGGTGCGTCTCAAATAATCCTAACAAACATATTGATCGCTACTCCATTATTCGCAGTATTATCGAAAGTGACACAAAATTTTATTTTGAATTTTATATTCCCTAAATATTTTCATCATACACTCAAAAATGGCCGGGCCATCATGAGGATGAAGAATCTCAGTGAATCCTAATATTTTTTTATTGATTGTCCAGTTAGAATCTACATAGTGACTCGTGAGACATGCATAAGAAGAATCATCGTGACATGTCCATATATCGGACGTCACGGACACCACTCCACTATATGCCAAAAATTCCTTAATTATTTTTTGTTTTTCTAACTTATATATCTTTAGTATGTCACTCCTAGATGTGGACCTAGGAATCCTACGATAGGATGGCTGAAAATAAGTCTGCATGATGCGCACTACCCTCGGATCTTCCGAAAATCTGATCGGAAGACCCATCAATGTGATGAGCCTGGCCATGCCGTCCCTACCCAACTCGCTGGAGTATACGAAGGGAGTAAACTTTGAGACTGAACTCGATCCAGTCTCAAAAAATGTAGTGCCAAGTTGGGTTTGCCTAGGATCTAAGGGTCCATGTTTTTTGGTGCATATTTCGGCATGCCTCTTAAGGTGCCCAGTCTCACATGTACTCTTGCATGTTAAAAGTCTCATACAATATTTGCACTGTGCCATTTCAAGTTCCTCACCCCTAACATTTACTTGTGTTATGATTTTAAAATGTGTCCAAACTACAGAAGTCCTCCTAGTTTTTTGTTTTTTAGAACTTTGGGTTGAGACGATAGGAGAAACCAAAGTTTCAGGAGCCCACAGACGTCTGTGTAACACTAACATTTTCATTTTCCAAATTTAAATACGTGTCAGGTGTATTTGTCATTTTTTATGTTTTTTATTTTTTCGTAAGTTTTTCTAGAGAGATAAGCTTTAGAGAGAGAAAGTACAAAAAAACGTAAAATAAATTACCCGGTAAACGCAATGAGGTCAGTCACGTGCAAGGTGCACCGCAGGAAGCTCTGATGTTCAAAACTCAAGTTGAGTTTCACGAAAATCCAAGCCGAAATCAAAATCACGAGGCCCGAGAGAGAGATGCACAGTTTATGTAAGCGAGAGAAAGTATTGAGAGGTTTTATGTTTTTGAAAAACATAAATGTTATAGGGAGGGGGGTAGATTTTATAGGCTAAAGAAATTTTTTTTTATAAAAAAAGATATTTTTTATTATTTTTTTGAATTTTTTTAAGATTTTTAAGGGTCAGAATAACGAGGACCGTCGGATTTTGCCCCCTAGCCGTTGGAGGCGAATCCAACGGCTGAAATTCGGTGAAGTTTGAAATTTTTTTTTTTGCCGTTGGAATTGCTCGGATCGGATATATGGCCGTCGGCCGTCGGGTATCGGCAGTCGGGACCGCGGGTCGGGTCCAATCAGACCCGACCCGCGGTCTTTTTACCGGCCAGGGGACGGCCAGACGGGTCACGACTCACGCCACGCCACACGTGACACGCCGCCAGTGCCACGCTTGCCTGCGTGAACCGGCACGGGATGGACCCATGCCGGCGTGCCGTGCCAGGCACGGCACGACACGGGACGTTCTTAACCCGAGCACGGCACGGGCCCGGGCACGGTTTAAGAACGTGCCGGGCCGGCCCAGGCATGGCCGAACCGTGCCGTGCCTCGTGCCGGGCCGGCCCGGCCCGTCACGTTTGACACCTCTAATTAAATCTATATATTTATTAATAACTTTGTATATATTTATGTATAACTACTTATACCTACTTGTATGAATATATCTATATATAATAATATGTAACTATATATATCTCTTTTTTTAATTATGTATACTATATGTATAAGAACAAATAGTGGATGACCTCCCACTCTGGTGACCATCACTCTAGGTCTATTTATTTTGTTTCTTTCTCTCATCAAATCTCTTTATTGCCATACGACTAAGGATTTGAGATTTAGTGGAAGAAATGGGATTTACGTTAGCAAAGCTGTTCAGCATGCTATATTCCAACAAGGAGATGAGGATTTTGATGCTAGGTCTATATGCTGGCGGAAAGACAACCATTATGAATAAGTTGAAGGTTGGTAAAATGTTCACCATAATTCCTACTATTGTCTTTAATGTAGAGACTTAAAATATGAAAACATCAATTTCACTGTGTGGGATGTTGGGGGTCAAGCCAAGTTCGCACTTTCTGGAAAGATTACTTCCAAAATACCCAAGGTCTTATAATTATGGTGGACAACAATGACAGAGAACGAGTAGTTGAAGCCAGAGATGAGTTGAATAGGATGATAAACAAGGAAAAGCTTCGAGATGCAGTTTTGCTGGTGTTTGCTAATAAGCAATATCTTCTCAATGTGATGAATGCAGCTGAAATTACTGACAAGCTAGAACTTCACTCACTTCTCCAATGTCACTGGCACATTTAGAGCACCTATGCTACCTTTGGTGAGGGCCTGTACTAGGGTCTTGATTGACTTTCCAATTACATTGCCAGCTAATCATAAACAATTTAAGTAGGGTGAGGCAAACTTTGTTGACATATCTGGATGTGGATCTAATCTTTGCCTATTTTACTTGAGTTTTGTTCTGTTATGTGAATGACATCATCTATTTCCAAGGGGATTCAAATTGTATTTATATTTATATATTGCATGCCTGAAATACAAGACTACATTTACTTTGTTCTAATCTGTTGTAAGCTGAATTGTTTGTTTTCTAGTTTGTATCTTTTTGTCATTCGATCCCAAAGGTATATGAACATATAACTATAAATAATTGTCTTTGAATATATGTATTACTATAAAAGATTTATACATAACTATATTTAAATATATAATTTACAACTTATATTTAATATACATTTGTATATATTAGTATTTAAAATTATATTTTACTATAACTATACCTATACATAACTATATGTATAGATATATAAAATTATATAAATAAATATATATATCTACATGTATAAATATAAGTTTACCTATACATGTAACTATATGTATAACCACATGTAACTATATTTATAATTACATGTATAACAACATACAACATTATGTTTAAATTATATGTGTATAACTATATATAAATATTTTAAAAACTAAATAAAATTTTATATAATTAAATATAACTATATTTTTAACAATTTATACATATATGCAAATCTATATATTTATTTATAAATTTGTATATATTTATGTATAACTAAATATAACTACACATATGAATATATATATAACTAAATGTTTAATGATTTATAAATTTTTATTACTTTATATATTATATGTATAATAACATATAATTATACATAATTTTATATTATTAATGTATAACCTATATTTAAATATATTATTAACAACATATATTTAATATACATTTTTATATTTACGTATAAAAAATGTATTTTAGTATATCCATACCAATACATAACTGTATGTATACATAAATGAAATTATATGATAAAATATATATACATACATCTATAAATATGTATTACTACATGTAACAATATTTATAATTATATGTATAAAAACATATTACACAATGTTTAACTATATGTGTATAACTATATATAAATATTTTTAAAACTAAATAAAATTTTATATAATTAAATATAACTATATTTTTAACTATTTATACATATATGTATACATATATGTAAATCTATATACTTATTTATAACTTTGTATATATTTATCTATAACTAAATATAACTACACATATGAATATATATATATATATATATATATATATATCTAAATGTTTACCGATATATAATTTTTTATAACTATATATATTATATGTATAATACCATATAACTATACATAATTTTAAATTATTAATGTATAACCTATATTTAAATATATAATTAACAACATATATTTAATATACATTTTTATATATTAGTATAAAAAATGTATTTTAGTATATCCATACATATACATAACTATATGTATAAATATATGAAATTATATGATACAATATATATACATACATCTATAATTATGTATAACTACATGTAATATTATTTATAATTATATGTATAAAAACATACAACACAATGTTTAGCTATATGTGTATAACTATAAATAAATATTCTTATAAATATAAATAACTGTATATAAATATATATAACTTTATTTTTAATTATGTATACATATATGTATACATATATGTAAAACTATCTAATTGTTTATAACTTTGTATACATTTATTTATATTTACTTATAACTACTTGAATGCATATATCTATATATAATTATATGTTTAACTATATGTAACTATTTATAAGTACATTTACTATATGTATCCTAACATATAATTATATATGGGATACTACTAATTTGCTGCACTAACTTGAAATTAAATGACAAAAGATATAATATCAACAATATGTATGCACATAGCATGAAAATGTCCATTGATCACGCTCATATATGGGATACTACTAATTTGCTGCACTAACTTGAAATTAAATGACAAAAGATATAATATCAACAATATGTATGCACATAGCATGAAAGTGTCCTTTGATCACGCTCATATATGGTATAATACAAAGAAGGGTCGTACTCTTACCTAATCCCAACCTTTGGTCCTCAGGCTCAAATAGAAGAAATTTTATTTTGTTTTATATAATTTTTCATTCTAACATTGTAGTCTCTATGTGTCTCTCTCTCTCCCTTTCTAATTCTTTCTATTACTATATTCCTCTTTTTCTTTATTCATCAAACTATTTCTCATTATTTTCTTTCTCGCTCTTCTTTCTTGCTTGTTCTCTCTCTCTCCCCCTCTCTCCATCTCTCCCTCTCTTTCCCTCTTTCTCTCTCTTTCCCTTTCTCTCTCCCTCTCTCTCTTCTTCTCTCTCTAGTTCCCTCTCTCTCCCTTTCACCATTTATCTCCCCTCTCTCCCTCCTCTCTCTCTCTCTCCCCACCTTCTCTCTCTCTCTCTCTCTCTCCCCCTATCCACCTTCAAACTATAAATGTCTTTCTTTTTTGCTTTCATTTCTTGTGCATTATCGTATCTTGCTCACTTTATCTAGTTTTATTGTGATATCTATTAATCTTTATTGTGCAAAAAAATGGTTTTAACTATTCATATAGATTCTGCAAACGCTTTGCCTCGATATTCAAAATATTTAATTTTAAAATATTCATATCTAAGTAATTTTATTTAATTATTAGTATATTTTGAAGTTAAGAATGTTTAATTCAAAATAATGATTGAGCATTATATTTTGTAAATAAAACAGTACAAAATGAGTTCAGATCATTAGTAGATGTACAGAAGGTGTATTAATGGATTTTTGAATAAAAAGTTTTGAGTAGGCTTTAAACTTTCATCAATTTTGCATGTAGTCAATCGAGATGGATGGATGGAGAAAACATTAAGTATCCTTATAATCATCACAATTTTCAGAATATCTCTTTTCATGATGTAAACACTATAAGATACCATTTGGCTAAATATGGCTTTGTGCCAAATTATTTTGTTTGGATTACATGGATAAACCAAAATTCTGAATCATTTGCTTGTGGTGAAAAATCATTAAACACATACCATAAAATGATCACGGAAGCTGCTGGTGTTGACTTCAATATGGATTACATGGATAAACCACCAAATCCTGAAGCTTAGAAATTTTATGAAATGCTTAAAGCTACAAATAATTAGTTGTGGCCTGGTTGTAAAACACATTCACAATAATCACTTGTGGTTCTACTTATGAGCATTAAGTCAGAAAATCATGTCTGAAAAATTATTTGATCAGGTGACAAAACTGATGAAAAAGATTGTTCCGGATAATAATTTGATCACTAATAACTTTTACAACAATAATAAGTTACTATGAGGAATGGGTCTATGAGTCGAAAAAATTAATTGTTTTTTAAATGGATGTATGTGATATTAGGGTGGTTATAGTGACCTAATTAGCTATATGTTTTGTGATCATCCTTGATTTAAGAAGGCACCTCGTATTATAGATACGCCACAAAAATTGAAGGTTTATTTAAGAAGATGTATTATTTTCTATTAATTCCTCAATTACAGAGACTATGCATCAAATGCAACAGCAAATGATTTGAGGTGACATTCTGAGCATGAGGTTGGAGAAGGGGTTATGTGTCATCCATCAGATTCACTTTCTTGGAAACATTTTAATTATAAACATCAAGATTTTGTAGCTGAACATTGAAATGTGAGATTGGGTCTATGCACTAATGAATTTCAGCCATTTGGGCAATTTGGACAATAGTATTTAACATGCCCAGTGATAGTGACGCCTTATAACTTGCCTCCATGGTTGTGTATGAAGGAGCAATATATGTTTTTGTCAATATTGGTTCCAAGGTCAAAAAATCTAAAAGACATGCTGGATGTTTTCTTACAGCCTCTTATTGCAGAGGTAAATCATTTGTAGGATTTTGGCATTGATACATATGATATCTCAATGAAGAAAAATTTTATTATATGGGCAGCTCTTATGTGGGTGGTAAGTGACTTTCCTGCATATTCAATGTTGTCTGGCTGACGTACTGCTTGACGATTCACATGCCCGTATTCCATGACAAATTCTGATGCATTTACACTCAAATTTAGTGGTAAATAGTCATGATTTAATAACCATCATAACTTTCTACTTATGAAGCATCCATTTCGAAGAAATATAACTGCATTACGAACAAATAAAACTGTGATGACAGTTGCACTAGCAGTTCGTTTAGGAGATAATATTATTACAGAGATTCAGAGATTGGGTTTGAAGAAGGTAACTGAAAAGGATGCTAATGAATGTAATAGACCAATAGGCAAAATAATTGATTGGAGGAAACATAGTATATTTTGCAACTTGCCCTATTTGAAGTCCAATTTTATTTCTCATAACTTAAATGTAATGCATATTAAAAAAAATTATGTTTGATAATATTTTCAATACTATACTTAATGTAGACGAAAAAACAAAAGATATTTTAAAATCAAAACAAGAGCTAAATGATTAGTTTTGATGTCCTAAATTGAAACAGAATGAGGAAACATGAAAATTTCTTAAAGCTTGCTACACACTTGATAAGAAGGCAAGATAGATATTGTGTGAATGTGTAAAAAATTTGAAATTCTCTGATGGATGAGTCAAATATGGATAGATGCGTGGATATGAAGAATCTTAAGTTATTTGGAATCAAAAGTCATGACTGTAATGTATTTATGCAGAGATTAATACCAATTGCATTCCATGAATTACTTTTCCTAAGTGTTTGGAAGGTCCTTAGAGAATTTAGTTTGTTTTTCAAACAGCTAACTGCAACCACAATCAAAATAGATGACATGGTGAGGCTGGAGAATGACATTCCAATTATTATTTGTAAGCTTGAACGGATATTCCCACCAAGTTATTTTGACTCAATGGAGCATTTGCCAGTCCATTTGGCATATGAAGCAAGGATAGTAGGGCCAGTGCAATACAGGTGGATGTATCCTTTTAAAAGGTAAATACATATAATTTGCTATTTTTTATTATTTTGTACATAAAGAAATATTATAATTTAATATAATTGAAACCTAACATTGTGGTTGTAGGTATATTTGTAAGTTGAAATTGAATGTTAGAAACAAGGCAAAAGTAGAAAGTTCAATTTGCAATACATATTTAGTAGAAGAAGTATCATCATTTTGTTCTTATTATGTTGAGGATCATGTCAATTCGAAGAATAGAAATGTGTCTCGTAATGATGAAGGTAATGTGATGGTAGAAGATGATTCTATGAACAAACTATCTATCTTCAAGCACACTAGAAGAGTATTTAGAAGAGTAATGAAAAGATGCATGACAGATGAAGAGTACAAAGCAACCCGGAGCTATGATTTACTTAATTATGAGGAGGTTGCACCATATATTGAGTATGTATACACAAAATGGTTGCAGGTTTAATCATAGTTTAATTTTATCTTTAATAGAAATTATTAAAAATTGATATACATTTTTCTCTCTTTTTATATTTGTGCAGTATTTATGTTGAGTAGTTAAATTATAGGCAACTAGCAATTTCCATCAATGATGTCGATTATGTGTTTGAAACAGAATTTTCCAATTTGTTTAAACATTATGTGAGAATTATTAAGTTTTTAATTTTTGAATTATTTAATTTATTATTATCTTTTATTTGTTAATATCAATTTTTAATTTGTCACGGGTAATTGATCCATCAAATGAAGATTCAAATATTTTCATTTAGAATCTAAGCAAAGGCCCATTTATATATGTGACAACCTATCTTGGGTATTTTGTTAATAGATATAAATTTCACATAATCGGGCATGGTTCTTCTAAAATAACAATGAATAGTGGTGTATGCATTAAAGGCACAAGTTAGAGTGCAGATGAGATTGATTATTATGTTCAATTCAAAGAAGTTATTGAGTTGGAGTATCCTTGACTCAAAAATAATAGGATTTTATTATTAGATTGTGAGTGGTTTGATCCTACACGAAATGTGGGCACAAAGATTCATTCGAATTATAAGCTAGTGGATGTTAACCATAAATGTAGAAATAATCGATATGAGCCATTTATTATGGTAGTTCAAGCCGCTCAAGTATATTATTGTACATATCCGAGTTTATCTCATGATAAAAGTGATTGGTGGGTGATTTGCAAAATCAAAGGTCGGTCAAAATTTGAAGTATCAACATCGCAACGAAGAAGTGTAGACTTAGATATTGCACTGGTATTCTTGGAAGATAACATAAATAATATTAAGCCTATGATGTAGATGAAGATCCAGAAAATTTATGTGACTTAAATGGTGGCATAATAGAAATTGAATATGATAAAATCTATCTAAAGATGAGTTCAAACTTTTATCAGAATTAGATGAAAGATCAGAAGATCCACTGGAGGATGACAGTGATGCCGATAATTAAATTGTTATAATTTTATAATAATATTAAACTATCAAAGACTTTTTATATTTTGTTAAAATTTATCGGTGTATTTTATTCTAAAATGCATGCTTGTTCATCATATCTCTAATGTTTGTTATATGTTTTTTTTTGTACAGCAGATGGAGCCTATAGGACATGGTCGTGGTGGAGGTGGACATGGACACAGAAATGAACCAAATTCATCTAATATGCTACATCATGTTGCAAAATTATTACCATCTCATAGCCACCATATATATCTAGACTTTAACATCACAATCACCATCTTTATTTCTATCACCATCACCATCATTGATACATCTACTATCACCTTTATCAGATGTAACCTCACCACCCATTGTGCTTCCGGCACACACTTTTGATCCATATCTATCTTCTACACCACATTTTACTCCAATAGTTTCCCCATTTACAAATCCAACAACATCATCAAATGTTGTGACTTTCTTTGTAGTCAGTGCAAAGTTAGAAATTGAGATTGTGGATGGGAGGTAAAAAAAATATGTAAAAATGTCTTGAAAAAAAAATTTGATATTTCTGTTATCGGTTTTTTTATATTGTTATGATTCTCTTGTCTTCAATTTTATTTATTTATTTGTACAGTTTTATTTCAGCTCACAAGTGTTCGACTATAATTACAAATTCTTTCAAGAAAATGGTTGATCTAAAGCATTCTCCGGATAAATTCTTTTTTGCTTTTTCTATATATAGAATCAGTGCACATGGGTACTCAAATTTGATAGAAAGATAAAGTCATTATGAGAGATCAAAGCTACTCAAAGATATTGTGATTTTGTCCATAAAATGAAAAATATGAAAGAAAGGCATGATTTTATATCCGAGGATGACTGGCCCGAGTGGCTTAAGTATTGGGAGGAGCTAGATGTGAAGAAAAAATCAGATATTGCCATCAAAGTTTGACGAAGTGAGGTAGCTGGACTAGGTACAAGAATTTGTCGACACAGAGGAGGATCAAAGTCGAGCATTGAGCACGCTCAAGATATGGTACAATTTTAAAATTTTAAACAATTATATATTTAGTGGTTGTCCTAATAGTCCAATAAATCAAATCTCGGCATGGTTTTATTAATTTTGTTACATTTTATGATCATTTGTTTTTTAATGACTAAATAAAATATATTCTAGGCTGGAGAACTGGGTTGAGATCCAAATTTTATGAGATTTTCAGGAAGATGCATGTAAAGAAAGTGGATTGTCAGTTTGTTGACAACAAGTCTCAGATGATTGATGTAAGAAATTGTTATATTAATAAAATTTATAAAACTACTATACATTTTAAAATAGTTTGGAATGCAAAATATTTATTTTATTTTTGTATATCTAGAATAGTTTTTTTCTCTATTTTATCTCTGGACCTAATGGAGGAACATGTGATAGCTGCTCATCAACAAGTTGAGGGTTCTATGAATCTTCAACCAAGTGACTCTGATCATATTTATTTGGAGACCATATGAGGTCATAAGAAGTAGTGAGTGTATGGAATCGGCATGAAGTGAGTGGCATTTTGTAATAGTAGGCATGCTTCTAATTCATTTGTTTCATCAATGGTTGATGAGGCAGTCGAACAACAAGTAATGGAAACAAATGAACATATTGTAGTTATAGAGACCGAGATGAAAAAGAAGGATTAACAGATATCTCATTTGAAGGAAGAAATATATGAAATTAAAGAACAGAAGGATGAGCAGATATCTCATTTGAAGAAAAAAATACATGAAATTAAAGAATAGAAGGATGAGAAGTATATTAATATGATGGAAGAAATGCAAGAAATTAAAGAAATGAACAAATAAATGAAAGAAATCAAGAATGTAATGCAACAGCAAATGTCCTATATAGAGTCACAGTTAGCGGCATTGGAGAAATAGATAGCATTCCGAGATCCAACTATGAAACCTCGCAAGAGAGGCTAGTGTTCCTACAAATTATGAGGATTATTTCGTATAAGAATTATTTCTGAACTGGTATTTATTTTTGTCTATCTTTAGCAAATAATTATGATATTTTTTTGTAGGTTTCAATTTTTTTTATTCTGGTTTAGTTCTTTTCATTTCTAATTAACCTAATTATAAATCTTTGTAGGACACATTATCTGAGACACGTGAAAAAATTTTGATTCAGAGCATTCAAACATTGCCACAGTCCTTCCAATGCATGGGTACCATATTTATCAATTTCAGTTTTATTTTGGCACTCTCTTTCTTTGTAAACATAATTGCTAGACATCTTTTGTATTTTTGTTAAATCTGTATGACAATCAACTTTAATTTGTGTTTGTTCATGTCTATAATAATTTATATATCTGTGAATATGTTTGTGTGTCTCTGAATTTTTTGGGTAGAGTTTTAACCTATTATATGCAAGTAAAAGCCTATATTTAGCAGAGGAAGTAGATGTAGAGGCGGCGGCAGTAATAATGGCATCAATGGTGGTGGTGGTGGCGACAGTGGTGGCAACGGCGACAGTGATAGTGGGAGCAGCAGCAATGGCAACAGATGTGGTATATACATACATATATAGTCAGCATATACGTAAATATAATTCTATAGTATTTTATGTACGTATATACTGAGTATATATGTACTCAGTATATATGGATGCATAATACTATAGTTTATATGTGCATATACTGTAGTAATATATGTACGAGTGAAATGCTAGTATATATGTACATATTTACTATAGTAAAATATATTTATTAAAACATAGTTTTTTTTATTTATTATGATTTGATTGAGTGGTTTAAATTTCTTACAATTGTGGTACCGTATTGTTTCCCTTGTGAAACTTGTATAAGTGAAGGGATTTTTCAACAGACCTGGAATGGTGTGACTCGGATAGCTTTTTGTAGCAGAAAGTTGGTGATCGGAGGAGCAGAGAGAGAGAAATCAACGTCAATGCATGGATAAATGATACTTTATGCACAGTCAGTAGATACATTGATGAATAAGATGTAATATAATTTTGTTATTTTTTCATTTTAGGTATTTAAAATATTATATTAGAATGTGTTATTTAATTAATTTTTTTGTTTAATTTAAAATTTTCATTTATAGTTTCTGTTTTATTAAATTTAATATAAAAATATTATTTTATTTAATTAAGTTATAGTTTAAGTTGTATGACAATCTGTTTAATTTATGTTTGTTCATGTCTATAATAACTATTTTTATATATCTGTGAATATGTTTGTATGTCTCCGAATTTTTAGGTAGAGTTTTAGCCTATTATAGGTATGTAAAAGCCTATTATTAGCAGCAGTAGCAGTGGAAACAGTGACAACAATGGAAGTGACTGCAGCGGAGGCAGTAGCAGTGGTGGAAGAGGCAATGGAAGTAGTGGCAGTGGTGGCAGCGACGACAGCAATGGGGGTAGAAGTGGCAGTAGTAGTAGTGGTGGCAGTGCCATCGGTGGGAGTGGTGGCAGCAAAGGAAGTGGTAGTGGCTATAGTGGTGGTAGTAGTGTCTGCACTAGAAGTAGTGGTAGTAGTGGCAGAGGTGGCAGCAGTGACCGTGGCAGCAGTGGTGGTGGCTGTAGCAACGGCGGGTAGCGGGGGCAGCGGGGGTAGCAGTTGCAGTGATAGCACCAGCAATGGGGGGCAATGATGGTTGCCGCAGCGGTGGCATCGGTGGCAGCGACGGCAGTAGCAGCGGCTGCAATAGAGACAGCGGCGATAGCAGTAGTGGTATTGGCAGTGACAACAGCAGTGTCAACGACAGCATGAGCGGCAGTGGCAGTGGGAGCAACAGGAACATCAACAAATGTGGAATATACGTATGAATAACGTCAAATTATACGTACATATAATACTGTAGTATTTTATGTACATATATACTGAGTATATTTGTACTCAGTATATATGTACGGATAATACTGTAGTTTTTATGTACATATACTATAGTAATATATGTATGAGTGAAATGCTAGTATATAATTACATATATACTGCAAGATTATATATTTATCAAAGCATAACTTTTTTTTTTATTTTAATTTGACTGAGTGGTTTAAATTTCTTACAGATATGATACCGCATTGTTCCTCATACAAAGCTTGTATAAATGATCGAAATTTTCACTAGACATTACGTGTCGTGACTCGGACAGCTTTGTCGCAGTAGAAAAATGGTGATCAAAGGAGCAAATAGAGAGAAAGCAATGTCAATCAATGGATATATTATACTTTATGCACTGTTAAAAGATACATTGATGAATAAGATGTAATAAAATTTTGTTATTTTTTTTTGTTTCAATTATGTAAAATATTGAATTAGAATAAGTTATTAAATGATTTTATTTTTTGTTTATTATAAATTATTTATGGTTTCAATTTTTATTCATTTGATATTAAAATATTAAATTATTTAATTACTAAATTTTATAATAAATTAAATTCAAAAAATAGTTTTTACATTAAAATATCTAGGGAAATCCCTTTCTAATTAGCTAGGGAAAATTCCCTAGCTACTTTAGCAAGGAAACTCTTTATTTTAGCAATAGATTTTTCCGTCGCTAAATTTATTTAGCTTGTGACCATTTCTGTCCGCTAAAATTTAGCGACCAACACTTTAGCTTGGGAATCTTCTGTCACTATTTTCGTTAGTGATGGAAAATCTCATTTAGCTTGCTAATTTAGCTAGGGAATTTGTCTTTTTTAGCAAGGGATTTTTTGTCGCTAAATTTTTAGCTAGGACATTTTCCCTCGCTAAATTTTAGCGACCAACACTTTAGGTAGGAAATTGATTCCATCATTAATTCGTAGCTATATTCTAGTTAGCGATGGGAAATGCCCATTTAGTTAGGGATTATCACTAGCTATATGGGATTTTCTTGTAGTGTGTAGGGAAAGGCATGAGATAATAGTTTCAGAGAGGTTTTGCGGAAGAGGGGCAGTAGAGAAGGGTAAGAAAAAAAAAAAGAGAAAATGGAGATACAAAGGGAATGGCTGGGGGAATATAGGTGGTCAGAGGATGAACTCCTCTCAGAATCAAAGTCGGATTCAAAGAGTTGGCCCTTATTGTTAATAATATGAGCCACTTAATCTGGAGCTAAATAGGATAATAGATGATATACAAATGTATAGGGAGGGAAGAGGGCCTAACAACAGGGATATGCAATGAAAGCAATCAAATGCATGGGAATGACATTAGGAATGAGGGAAAAATTAGGAGGCATGAATGAACATGAGCAGTCTAATTATACTAAGCCATCAAAAAACATGAAAAAATACTTGAATATGAAATAGGATTCAAAATGCACAACTAGGACACATGCAAAATACATTACATAATGGATATAGCATTGTATTGGAAGTTAAAAGGAGTAGCAAACACTCCAACATTGAATAGAATTAAAAAATCTAATTAAAAGACATAAATTAAAATAATATTATAGCTGAACACATGGTGGATATAAGTTTACAAGAAAAATATAAAAAGTTAGTGGAATGTAAATGATTCGCTAATTCTAATAGTAAATTATGGATAATGTAGGAGAATAATTTAGACATTGAAATTATAAAGGAATCCAAACAAATAATCACTTTTAAAATAAGCCCTCAGTCAGAGGCAATTATGTCGGTGGTGTATGCAAAGAATGGAAAGAGGATAAAAAGTCACTATGGCAAGATATGAAAAAACTAGCATCAAAGAATATGCCTTGTCAATAGAAGGTGATTTTAACGTGATTAGAAATGTAACAAAAAAAATGGGGGAACGACTCCCAAATGCTGAAGCTATAACTTATTTTAATAATGAGGCTATTGCTAATACAAATTTAAGTAAAGTAGATTTCTTAGGCTCCAAGTATACATGGTGTAAACTGTAGGAAAACAGGAGTAATCTGGTCTAGACTAGATAAAATACTATACAATACAAAATTGGTAGAGAAGTTCAGAGCTATGAGAGTTAGACATCTAAATAGGACATGCTCAGACCACACCCCCTACTCCTATCTATATTATGGGTAGAGGAAAAGGTGATAAAGATTTTATAAAGAGTCAAGGATTCTTGGCCGGAGGCAGCCATAAGCAAATTCTATGTAAATATGGGTGATAAAGATGCGTATGCTAAGATATAGATTAGGAGAATGGAATAAGAATGTATTGGAAAAGTAAATAAGAAGATCCAGGAGGCAGAGGAAATGGTGACCAGAATGTAAATAAAATATTAGGAAGAACAAAACAAAGTGAATAAGATTAAAGTAAGTAAAGCTAAGGTAGAACTGAGGCTTAGAATTAACATGGAAGAAATCTTCTAGAAACAAATCAAAAATAAATGACGAAAGAAAGGGAATAGGAATACTAAATTCTTTAATGCGATGGCCAAAATTAGGGCCCAAAATCATAAGATAAAAGGCTTAAAAAATTCTAAGGGTAAATGGATAGAAAAAGAGGAGGAGATAAAGGATAACTTTGAAGAAGTTTATAAGAGTCTCCTATTCGGGCTAGGCAAGCATAGGATTCTTTGTTAATGCAAGCTATAGAATGTAAAGTGTCAAAAGAGGATAATAAAAGGCTAGCCAAATATCTAGAGGAAAAGGAAGTAAAAGAAGCTATGTTTGGAATAAACAAAGATAGTGCAACTAGGCCTGATGACTAGAGAAATGGATTCTTTCAATATTGCTGGGATATCCTAAAAATGATCTGGTAGCATCTATTGCCTAGATTTTCTCAGGAGCCAATATATCAAATAATTCCTAGAGTATAGACCTATTAGTCTATGTAATATGGTATATAAAATTTAAACAAAATTACTTCAAAATAGATTAAGTAATATTCTCTCTAAGATTATTTTAGCAGAGAAAATGGGTTTTGTTAAAAATAGGTTAATTATGGAAAATATAAATTTAGATTCAGAATGATGAAGGATATCAGAGACACAAGGTGAGGGCACAACGTGGTAATAAAACTGGATCCATCTAAGGTATTTGATAGAGTTGAAAGAAGCACATTATGTTATGTAATGAGAAAGATGATTTCAGAATTTTGGATGACATGATAGATATTTAGATTTGTAACAAGCGTATGGGTTAAAATACTCATAAATGGTCAGGTAAGTGGTGATTTAAGCCAGATAGGGGCCTAAGGAAAGGTGACCCACTCTCACCTTTGCTCTTTAACATATATTTAGAGTTATTAACTCTAAATATAAAAGAGAGAATGAGAATAGGGAAAATATTAACTTATAAGTAACCGACTAACACTTCTATAGTGAGCTGCCTTACATATGCATATGATATAATTATCTTTACAAACACAAGCAACAATTCGGTAAGAAATTTTTTGAGATTATTTCAGATCTTAGAAAAGGAAATAGGCCAATTGTTGAATAAAAAAAATATCAATTTATAATAGCGGGGAAATCCACCGAAAGATTGCCTAAAAAATTAAAAGGATCACAAGCTTTGCATAAAAGAAATGTGCACTAATGTATCTGGGTTGCCAAATTTTTGAAGGAAGAGTAAGAAATGAATATTTAACTTTCTTAGTGGAAAGAATGAGAAAGAAAATTTCTAGTTGGAAAGAAAACTTACTAAGTATCTTAAGAAGAGTCACTTTAATAAAGAATGTTCTTCTGAATTCTTTAGTGCATATTTTTATGGGGTAATAAAGATGGGAAATAAAAGCTTCATTGGAAAAAATGGAAGGACTTATGTTACCCTAAGGGTGAACAGAATTAGGATTCACCGAATTAAAGGACATGGAAAAAGCTTGGGCATGTAAAAACAGGTATAGATTCAAAGAAAATGAAATTATATGGACAAAATTTATGAGAGGCAAATACGACATAGGAAATAATGAGTTTAAAGATAGGAGAGACGCCTCTAAAATCTAGAAGCTAATGTTAAAGCAACTAAAGCTAGTATACAATTATTCTAGGCTAAACAAGAGTGGATAGATAGAAGAAAGCATTTAAATGGATATGTGGAGAGTTCTAAACAAGAGTGGATAAAAACACCTCTAAAATCCAGAATCCACAAGGTACATTTTCATTAAAAAGTGCTACAATTCTTGCAAAATGAAAATATCCTCACAGAAAGCATTTAAATGGATATGGAAAAATGATAATCCACAAAAGATAAAATATATTTGTGGAGAGTTCTAACAAATGCCATAGTGATCGATGTTATTATACAAAAAAAAGGGATAGGATGGCATCAATATGCAAATGCTGCCATGAGGCAATTGAAGACAAATCATTTTTTTTCAAAGGGTAGATAGCGATGAAAGTATGAAGATAGTTAGAAAGAAATGCATATATTAAAAATAAGGTAACCTCATTAAAAGATAGAATAAAAATCTAGAGAGAAGTAAATATGCAAACAAAAACACTCAAATAGATAAAAAATTATATCCACACATAGCAATTTGGTATAGCTGGAAAGTAAGAAATAAGAGTAGATTTGAGGGATCTTCAATGAATGTCAAATATATATTAGTGGAGATAGTAAAGGCTTGTTCAGATATCTCAGAAATACACCCAATAAAGGGCATAAACAGAAAGATAGAAAGGAGCACGAAAGAGGCATGGAGATTAGCATTCAAAAATGAGAACTCAAAAAAATTAATAAGTTTTTCATGTAATAAGCATGCACAGGGAAGACTTGCATTAAACATGGAAGGAACATTCAATAGACATGGGGTTGGCGGGAGGAGGAGAGTGATTAGAGATGAGGAAGGAAGGGTTATCAAAGCTTATACGTTAAGAGAAAAAGCCTCATCGGCTCTACATGCAGAGATACTGGCTTTGGAGAAAGGATTGCTAATTTGTGCAGATGGAGGCTGACACAATGTCTCAGTCCAAGTAGATTCAAGAATATAAGTGGACCTAGCCTCAAGTAAATTAAATAGGTGGAAATATGAGGAAGAGGTAGATTTGATAAGGAGCTTTTTGATAAGATTGAATGGGACAATCAAACATATTTATAGGGAAGGAAATGCGTTAGCAGACAAACTAGTGGAGATGGGGTTCAAAAAAGGGAAGCAAATGTTTAATGCATAGAATATCATGAATAGAGCGAAAGGGTTGGTAAAGCTAGATAGAATAGGTTTTCTTTATATTATATTACAAAAAATATTATAAATAAGAATCAAAAGTAAGTTGGGGGACTACCTATCATTGAATATATAGTTGTGCATGTAAGTAGAAATTATTTGCAGGAAGCATAGCAAATTGGGAGTGAAAGGGATGGGCACCAATATAATATAGGTGTTGGGAGAACAAGCAGGCATGAAGGAAAAAAAAGATAGATCCATGGCTGGAAGGGGAAGAAGTCCACAGAATACTGCACAAATAGAAAGAAGTTGGGGAATTAATTTGTATTGGTTATTATAAGGGTGATATTGTAAGGTAATATGGGGAAATGGGTAGTAACTAGGCATATTATATGGGGTAGGACAGTAGAATATTTGGTTTTGTAGGTTACAACACAAGTGGAAACCAAGTTTCAACTAGAGGCTAGAAGCTTCTAAGAAAATTTACAGGTATAAAGAAAAAGGAATGCACAAGAAAAATGGTTCTGCTTCATTTGTTGCTGTGTAGATACAAGATTGTTAAAGGATAAAACTGAGGGTGAAGTTTAAAGAAAACATGAGAAAGAGGAGGGAGTGTTATTATTAGACTATATGATTATTTTGTTTAGTGGACTGTAATTGTTAGGGACAGAAGTGTATTAAGGGATAAGGGTAGAGGTGATTGAGAAATGATGGAGGGTGGGATGGTGGTTTTTTGTGTCCTTTATTTTGCAGATGAAAGTAGTAGAATATCAAAAAGAATAATAGAAAAAGGATTCAACTCGGCAAAGAAAAAAGAGTAGAGGGAGATTTATGAGCAAAGAAGCAGAGTCGTAGAACAAAAGAGTGAAAGAGGATAGGGGTAGTATATCTAGAATTGGTAACATGGAAACAAGAAATAAAGAAAGAAGGAAACCTTCCTCATTACATGGCTATAAATTTTAATAAAAGCTACAAAGATTAAAAAGCAAAAGGATGAGGCTGCACAAGGTTTGTTGGTTTTAATTTACTTTGCAAAAAATGAAGAAGCATTATTCAAAGCATCATGATTTGAGTCAAAGGATATGGATTAGAGAATGGAAGATTCATGTATTATGTGGTTGTAGTTTTTTATTATTGGATGAAGGAAAAGACTTGCAAAAGGGGAGGGGGGGGGGGGGGGGGGAGATCATGGAAAGGATTAAATCATGGAGGAGTTATCCAAGATAAATGAATGAGATGGAGCAAGACAAGTGTGAAAGTGGACACATCATATAAGGAAAGGATTCAGCATATGCATTGAGAAGACAATGTAGGTTTGATTGAATCTAAGGATAGGAATGCATAGACCATGGAACTCAAAGAATAGAATAGAAAAAAGAAGACACTTAGATCCGGAGGAGGAGAGAATGGATTATATAAGCAGAAGTACTACAAGTTCACAAGAAACCCATTAAGGCAGAATGATGGGCAAGCAGAATATGATTTAATTAATGCTTAGTAGAATTAATGTCTATTGTGTTAGTATTCAAGATAGTTCTAGTATGGGGTATAAAAGGATAATGGGTAGTAGTATTATAATTTGTAACAAAGGTATTCCTCCACCAAAATAGCGTGTTAAATTAATAAAAGAAACTTTATAAAAAAAGAAGAATAAGAAGAAGAATAAGAGAATAAGAAGAATAAAAAAAATAAGAAGAATAATAAGAGTAAGAATAATTAGAAGAATAAAAAGAATACGAAAAATAAGAAATAAGATGAGTGAGAAGAATAAGAAGAATTAGAAGAATAAGAAGAATAAGAAGAAAAAGAAGAATTAGAAAATTAGAAAAATTAGAAAAATAAGAATAATAAGCAAAATAATAAGAAAAAAGAATAACAAGAAAAAAAAGTATGATAAAAATAAGTAAAATAAGAAGAATAATAAAATAATAAGAATACGAAAATAAGAAAAAAAATAAGAAAAAAATAAAAAAATAAAAGAAGAATAAAAAGAAAAAAAGAATAATAAGATTGAAAAATATTAAAATAAGAAGATTAAAAAAATAAAAAGAATATGAATAATAAGTAGAATAAGAAAAATAAGAAAATAACTCATGTTGCAAGTAGCGGAGCATCTGAAGCTGAAGTAAATCTTGCGGTGGGAAAGGGTTCTGGTAAAGCTATGCATGATTCAAGAACGAGCTGAAAATGGGCCGCAGCTCCTGGGGGCTAGGAAAAACTAGCTGGATGATAGGATAGGCTTGATAAAGGAAAGAAGGGAAAGGTATCCAGCCAAGGTCGCTGGAAGCACTATTCAAATT
>JAREIK010013731.1:0-45280 GCA_029783825.1 Sapria himalayana | reverse complement strand
TCTATCTTTTATCTACTATCTATTATATTAACTATTTTATTCTATATTTATATTCTATCTTTTTACTATCTATTAAACTTTCTATATATCTAGTTTTCTATCTATCTATCTATCTATTGATTTCTATCATATGATCTACTCACTTTCTATCTTTGTTTCAATCTATCTATTAATGTGTCTATTAATCTTGCTATTAATATGTATATAAATCTTTATATCAATCTTTCATTTAATCTGCCTCTCAATCTAATTATCTATCTAAATATCTATTTATCTATCTGTCTCTCTGGCTATCTTTCTATCTATCTATATATCTAAATATCTATATATCTATTTATATATCTCTCTATCTATTTATCTTTATATGTCTATCTGTCTGTCTATATATCTATTTATTTATCTATCTATCTATCTGACTATCTATTTGTCTATTCAACCATCTATCTATCTTTCTATCTATCTATATATCAATCTATCTATTTATTTATCCAACAATATATCTATCAATATATCTATGAAATTGCCTATAAATCTATCTATCAATATTTCTATCAATTTGTTTATGTATCTATATGTCTATCTATCTATTTATCTATCTGTTTATCTATTTTTTATATTATTTGTCTCTATCTACCAATCCAACTATCTATCTATCTATATCTATGTATCTAGCTATCTATTTATCTTTCTATCTATCTTTTTGTCTATATATCTTTCTTTCTCTCAATCTATATATTTATTAATCCATCTATCTAACTATCAATCAATCTATCTATCTATATGTTTGTATATGTGTCTTTCTAGCTATCTGTCTGTATTTCTATTTGTATATCTTTATATCTTTCTATCTGTCTAACTATCTGACTATCCACTACAAGAAAATATTGATTTAGCTTGGGAATTTTAGCTAGGGATCAATCCCTGGCTAAATTGCGAGGGATTAGCTAGGGAATAACAAGGGATTTATGTTTTTTCATTAAAATAAGAATTTGCAATGGATTAGTGATGGAATAATTTCGAAAATTCCACATCTGAAAAAAATGGGGAATTTAGCAACGGATTAGCTACGGATTAGTGACGGAAAATTTTTGTATATTCCACACAAGAAAAGCATGGAATTTAGCGACATATTTAGCGATTAAAAATTTTTTTAAATTCCACTCAAGAAAAGTGAGGAAATTAGCAACAGATTATGCGACGGAAAATTTTCATAAATTCTGCTCAAGAAAAGCCAGGAATTTAGCGACGGATTTAGTGATGGAATTTTTCTAGCTAATAAAATCTGAAATTTAGCGACGGAATTTCCCTAGCTAATAAAAACCAGAAATTAGCATGGATTTAGCAACGAAATTTCTCTAGCTAATAAAATCCAGAAATTAGCAACGAAATTTTTATAGCTAATTAAATCTGGAAATTAGCAACGGATTTAGTGAATGAATTTTTATAGCTAATAAAAGCTAGAAATTAGCGATGAATTTAGCGACAGAATTTCACATAGCAATAAAATATTGAAATTCATAACGTTTTTAGCGATAAAATTTCATTAGCTAATTACATCCGTAACATAGCGACAGATTTTAGCTACGGAATTCCCTAGTTAATTACATTCTGAACATATCGATGGATTTTAGAAACGTAATTTCTCTAGCTAATTACATCCAGAAAATAAAGCTATGCCTTTAGCGATGGGATTTTTCTTTCTAATTACATACTTAATATAGGGATGGATTTTTGTGACTGAACCTCCCTAGACAATTACTTCTGAATATAGTGACAGATTTTAGTAACGTAACTTTTTCTAACTAATACATCCGGAATATATCAATAAAATTTAGTGAGGAAACTTCTTTAGCTAATTAAATCCGAATATAGCAACGGAATTTCCCTATTCCAATATTAATTATTTAATTTTTTTTAATTTATATTAGTTTTATATTTTATTTAATTTTATTTATTAATTGTATGTTAAATATCTATAGATGAGCGATCTTTGAGAGTTACATTCTCCTGTAAAATAATAAAAAAGTAGTATATAAATAATAATTTAAAAAATAGTAAACATACAAAAAAAAATTTATTAATAAGGACTAAAATATTGATTTTTATATGTATAAATTTTTAAAAAAAGTATACAAAAATTTTTTCTAAAGTTTTTAATTAAGAAACTTAAAAATTAGTATAAAATTAACATTAAATAATTATTCTATAAGTACTAATAATTTATTTCGATATTTTAAAAATTAAATTAACATACATTAAAAAATTATACTAATATAAATGTATTAATTTATTTTATACTGAATTGATGAATAAACTAGTAAATATTAATATGATTATTAGTATAAATAAATTTATGATTATAGAAAACTTTTAAAAAAATTAATTAATAAAAAATTAATATTTTGAAATATAATAAAAATATAAATTTTTCATTAAAGTTAAAAGAAAATAAATTAATATTTAAAAATAAATACATAGATATTTGCCCCTACTAAAATTTATAAGAATTAAATAATTGAGTAATTTTTTTCTATTAACTTTTAAAATTCAATCTTTATTAAAATAATTAGAATAACTTTTTTTAAATATCTTATCACTTTATGTAATTTTTTATTTTTAATAAAGATATCAAATAATAAAGATATTTGTCTATTAATTTTTATTTTTAAAATTATAAATGATATCAAATAATATGAAATTTTATGCCTATAAAATTATTACATATTATCTTCATAAAAATTAATATGATGAATTCTTAAAATTTTATAACCATAAAATATAATTTTTTATATATTTTTTAACATTAAGAGTATTTTATAACTTTAGGAGAGTAGCTAGAAGACAAATCATCTTTTCATGTATGTCTTATTATATGAAGTTTGCTAATTTGGTAGCTATTTGATATTTTTTTATAAGGCTAAACATATATTTTTTTATAAGGCTAAACATATATTTTTTAAATTATTTATATATTTATTGTTTAATTAATATTATAATAGAAAATTCTAAGATGTTTATTTTAAATTTGTACCTTGTTCACGCACATTAATTTAATTGAAAAAATGTTTAATAGTAAATAAAATAAATGAGTCTTTTTGTATTATATATATATATATATAATATTATTTATTAATGTTTTTATAATTAAAAATATAAATATTTTGAAAATAGATATAATTTGTTATTTAATGTTTATTTTGTCGAGATTAAGTCCTCCATCTTCTCTCGACATTTTCGAAGAATAAGCGACGCAACTCTTCCGCGGTCCTCCATCCTTCTCTCGACACTGACACAACATAAACATATTCGAATTAAGCGATAATTTGTTATTAATTTAAGGTACATTTTCTATCCTAATTCTTCATCGATTATCTTAATCCGTATTGATTCTGTTAATTTTTTTTTTGAAATTCTTCTTTAATCGTATACATTAGTTTAATTATACTTATTGTAAAACATACCTAATGCATCTTGTTGTGTTGGGCAGTAGGTATGCTTATATAAACTTAATTTAAGTATACTTTTTAAATTACATATTCTGTTAATTTAATTATACTTGGATTGCTTATATAAACTTAATCGTATATAACACAAAACAGGTGTTTTGTGTTGGGTAGTGTGGATATAACACATAAATATATAAGTGTATTTTATTATATTTATAACTATAAAAATAGGTTACATAAACATAACTATATATAAATATAACATCTTATATATATATATATATATATTATATATATCTATCTATCTATCTATCATAATTTTATATATAATACATTCAATATACATGTGTATTTCAGATATAATTAGTATTATACATATAAATATTATATACATATTTTACACAAATAAAGATATATTGACTTTATGATAAAATTTTAATAATGTATATTTGAAATTTGTAAGTCATCATTATGAAATACACATCTAATAAATTTTTATTATGGAAATATCTATTATTCAATAATGTCGTGCCTACCCAATAAGTATAATTAAATTTATATCTATAAACTATATTTTATACATGGCTTTATGTATAGGGAAAAAACACACACTCTTATAAAAATGCAGTGTATTTAATATCAGTAAATTTAAAGTATAGTCACATTAATATCTGTTAATGGAAAATTAATATCTATAAACATTTATTGACTGGTTTTCAATTAGTTCAAATTAAAATGTAATAGGCTTTATGTATACAGATACTAATTTACAAGACATTAAATACATGTATTTATTTGAGTATATTTTAATTACTATGTTTAATTAAATGCCGCATATGCTCTCTTATAAATAGCCTAGCATTGACTATCAATATGATTTATACTGGATTAAAATATATAAGATATCCAACTCATTTGACATACATTATTTCCTACATGAATTGATGTCAATGATTTTTTGATGGGTTTGAGATGTTCCACCTATATGGATGAGTAGATCTAACATATTTTATTACTGCTATAACCATTAACTCATAAATTGTATGCCATGGACTTGATACAATTTACTTATTGTAAGCTAGCCATATTTTTGTTTACTTGAGTAAACACTAGAAACTATTATTTATTGTAAGCTTAGATAATGAAGAAAAATTTGATAATTTTAATTAATCCAAATAATCAATATCTATAAATGATAATCTAGAATATATATAAATTCTCGCATCACAACTATAAAATTGTGGGTGTTTGAGAAATCATTCTCTTTGGCACACAATTACATTCCTTCACATACCTTGCAGCTATGCTTGGAGTCCAAGGTGCTAAACCTATTAAATTCACTAATATGATCTTCACATATTTCACTATCTTGGATTGACTCAGCCCTTGTTCTTAAATAATTACAAAACTTTATCTTTCTCTATTTCTAAAGCTATATCAATAATTTTTTCATATATGATTGCTTCATAAATATCAACATTTGAATTCAATTCTTAGCCATTTCCAAAAAGGTCAATTTTTTTCATTGTTATTCATAGTTTAGAAAACAAATTTTACTAAGTTCTCAATATTAGTAGTATATTAAGCAACAATCACACTAGCTTAAGTTAATCTAAAAAACTTCTCATGTCCTTTTTCTTCAATGGGATTCTTGAAATTAATAAAACATTACTATATAGCTTATAAATTATGCAACTATTTTTCTAAGCATTAGTTAATTCTTTTCCCTCAAGATTTAGTTCATCCATTATCATAATTTCTTATATAAATTTTTAGTCCTTTGATGTTCAACAATTACTATGAAATGTCTTGCTTGATCTCTTACTAATTTTCACAAAATACTCATTAGTTAGCTGCATCATTTCATTCATAAATAGGCATTACTCTATTACACTCTCTCACTCTCTCTCAATCTATCTCTCTATTCATCTCTCTCTTTCTCTCTCTCTTAATCTCTCTCTCTTTCTCCTCCTCCTCTTCTCTCTCTCTCTCTCTCATCTCTCTCTCTCTCTCCATTTCTCTATCTCCATCTATATATATATATATATCTCTCTCTCTCTCTCACTCTCTCTCTCTCCATCTCTCTATCCCTCTCCATCTCTCTATCCCTCTCCATCTCTCTATCCCTCTCCATCTTTCTCTCCATCTCTCTCTCTCCATCCCTCTCTCTCTCTCTCTCGCTCTTTCTAATTCTATCTATATATATATCTCTCTCTCCATCTCCCTATCTCTCTCCATCTCTCCATCTCTCTCCCTCTCCCTCTCTCTCTCTGTAACTCTCTCTCCTCTCCATCTCCCCCCTCTCTCTCTCTCCCTCTCTCTATCTCCCTCTCTCTCTCCCTCCCTCTCTCCCTCTCCCTCTCTCCCTCTCTCTCTCTCTCCCTCTCTCTCCCTCTCTCTCCCTCCCCCCCTCTCTCACCTTTTCCTATGCCACAATAATGAGACATCTTTTTTAAATAATATCATTATTATTTTGATCTTATTGTAGGTTTGCATTATTTTATCTTTACTTGACATGTGGTGGAAAAGTAGATTCAACTTTAAATATGACTATTTTTTATTATTCATGTGTTGGATGAAATCATTTCAGATATCTCATATTTTTTTCATAGTATTTCATGAGAAATAAGCTCCATATAAATTGAAACAACAAGCAATGGAAACAAATGAACGTATTGTAGTTATGGAGACCGAAATGAAAAAGAATGATGAGTAGATATCTCATTTGAAGGAATAAATATATGAAATTAAAAATAGAATAATGAGTAGATATCTCATTTGAAGAAAGAAATATATAAAATTAAAGAACATAAGGATGAGTAGTATACTAATGTGATGGAAGAAATGCAAGAAATTAAAGAAATTAATGATGAGATGAAAGAAATTAAGATGTAATGCTACAGCAGATGTCCTATATGGAGTCAGAGTTAGCGGCAATGAAGCAACAAATAGCATTCCGAGATCAGCTGCGAAACCTCACAAGAGAGGCAAGAATTTCCTACAAATTATGAGGATGATTTCATATGAGAATTAAATCTGAGCTGTTATTTATTTTTGTCTATCTGTAGCAAATAATTATGATATTTTTTTTGAAGGTTTCAATTTTTTTATTCTGGTTTAATTCTTTGCTTTTTCGATTAACTTAATTATGAATCTTTGCAAGACAAATTATGTGAGACACAAAAAAATTCTGATTAAGAACATTCAGACATTGCCACGATCCTTCCAATGCATGCGTCTCATATTTACCGATTTCATTTTTTTCAAAAAGATGGTTAGCTTATTTTATCTTTATTATTCTTAAAACATTTTATTTTTGCATTCTCTTTATCTCTAAACATAATTTTTGGACATCTTTTGGGTTTTTGTTAAAGCTGTATGACAATCAACTTTAATTTGTGTTTGTTCATGTTGATAATAAATGTTTTTATATATTTGTGAATATGTTCTTGTGTCTCCAAATTTTTTGGATATAGTTTTAGACTATTATAGGTAAGTAAAAGGCTATATCCAGCAGCAGAAGTAGCAGCAGCAGCTATCGCGGTGGCAGCAGCGGTGGCGACAGTAGCGGCAACGGTAGCAGGGGCAGTGGCAGAGGCAACAGTGGTGGCTGTAGCGGCATTAGATATGTACATATTTACTACAGTAATATATATATATCAAAATATAATTTTTTTTATTAAATTTGATTTGATTGAGTGGTATAAATTTCTTACAGATATAGTACTACATTGTTTCCCATATGAAGCTTGTATAAGTGAATGGATTTTTCAACAGATATGATGTACCATGACTCAGACAGCTTTTATGTAGCAAAAGTTGGTGATCGGAGGGGCAAAGGGAGAGAAAGCAACGTCAATGCATAGATAGATTATACTTTATGCAAAGTCGGTAGATATATTGATTAATAAGATGTAATATAATTTATTCTTTTTTTTGTTTTAGTTATTTAAAATATTGTATTAGAATAAGTTATTAAATTAATTTTTTTTGTTTAATTTAAAATTTTTATTTATAGTTTCTATTTTTATTAAATTTATTATAAAAATATTAAATCATTTAATTAAAATTTTGTTGAAGCTGTATGACAATTGACTTTAATTTGTATTTGTTCATGTCAATAATAACTATTTTTATATATGTGTGAATATGTTTGCGTGTTTCAGGATTTTTTTGGTAGAGTTTTAGCCTATTATAGGTATGTAAAAGCCTATTATCTGCAGTGGTAGCAGAGGCAGCAGTGGTAGCAGTGGCAGCGGTGGCAGCACCAGAAGTGGCGGTAGCACCGGTAGCGGCGGTGCACCGGCAGTAGTGGTGGTAGCGGCAGCAGCGGTGGTAGCGGCGTTAGTGGCGGCGGCAGCAGTAGCACCGGCACCAGAGGAAGTACAGGCAGTAGCGGTGCACAGGCAGTAGTGGCACACTAGTGGCAGCGGGAACAACAGCTGTCACTGCAGCACTGTTAGTGGCAGCAGTGGCACCGGTAGTGGCAACAGCGATAGGAGCGGCAGCAACAACAAGAGTAGCACAATGGCAACAAATGCGATATATACGTACGTATATAGTCAACATAAACATACATATAATTCTATAGTATTTATGTACATATATACTGAGTATATATGGATTCAGTATATATGTATGCATAATACTGAAGTTTATATGTACATATATTGTAGTAATATATGTACTAGTGAAATGCTAGTATATATGTACATATTTACTGCAGTAATATATATTTATCAAAACATAGTATTTTTTATTTATTTTGATTTGATTGAGTGGTTTAAATTTCTTACGGATGTGGTACCGCATTGTTTCACACACGAAGCTTGTATAAGTGAAAGGATTTTTTAACAGACATGAAGCACAGTTACTCAGACAGCTTTTTCACCGCAGAATGTTGGTGATCGGAGGAGCCAAAAGAGAGAAAGCAACATCTATGCATGGATAGATTATACTTTATGCATAGTCGGTAGATACATTGATTAATAAGATATAATATAATTTTGTTAATTTTTTGTTTTAGTTATTTAATATATTGTATTCGAATAAGTTAATAAATAAATTTATTTTGTTTAATTTAAAATTTTCATTTATAGATTCTGATTTTATTAAATTTAATATAAAAATATTTAATTATTTAATTAACTATTAGTTTAAGTTGTATGACAATCAACTTTAATTTGTGTTCGTTCATGTCTATAATAACTATTTTTATATATCTATGAATATGTTTGTGTGTCTTCGAATTTTTGGGTATAGTTTTAGCCTATTATAGGTATGTAAAAGCCTATAATCAATAGTAGTTGTAGCAGCAACAGTGACAGTAGTGGCAGTGATGGTAGTAGCGACAGTGATGGCAGTGGCGGCGGTGACGAAAGAAGCAGTGGTGGCAGTGGCGGCGGTGACGAAAGAAGTAGTGGTGGCAGTGGCGGCAGCGGCATCAGCAGGAGTGGCGGAAGCGGTGATAGCAGAGGTAGCGGCAGCAACGGCGGTAGCAGAGGCTGCACCCGAAGCAGCATTGGCAGCAGTGGTAGTAGTGGCAGCACCGAAAGTAGTGGCAGCACCGAAAGTAGTGGCAGTAGTGGCAGAAATGGCAGTGGCGGCGGTGGTAGTAGCGGCGACGGCGTTAGTAGTGCTGGCAGTGGCAGCAACATCACTAGTGGCAATATTCGTAGCTATGGCATGCAGCGGCAACACCGATAGTGGTGGTAGCATTGGCAGCTGCGGTGATGGCATCGATGACAATGGTGACAGTATAGGTAGCGGAGGTAGTAGTGGCAGTGGTAGCAGGTGTAGCAGCAACAACAACTAATGTGGTATATACGTATGAATAAATTTAGTATATACGTACATATAATACTACAGTATTTTATGTGCATATATACTGAGTATATTTGTATTCAATATATATGTACACATAATAATATAGTTTTTATGCACATATACTGTAGTAATATTTGTAGGAGTGAAATGCTAGTATATATTTACATATATACTGCAAAATTATATATTGATCAAAGCTTATCTTTTTTTTTATTTTAATTTGAATGAGTGGTTAAAATTTCTTACAAATATGATACCGCATTGTTACTCATACAAAGCTTGTATAAATGATTAGATTTTTCACTAGACAATATGTACTGCTACTCGGACAGCTTTGTCATAGAAGAAAAATGGTGATCACAGGAGTAAAGGGAAAGAAAGTAGTGTCAATGAATGGATATATTATATTTTATGCACTATCGGTAGATATATTGATGAATAAGATGTAATAAAATACTATTTTTTTTGTTTCAATTATGTAAAATATTAAATTAGAATAAGTTATTAAATGATTTTATTTTTTTGTTTATTATAAATTATTTATAGTTTCATTTTTTATTCAATTTGATTTTAAAATATAAAATTATTTAATTAAAAAAATTTAAAATAAATTAAATTCTGAAAATAGTTTTGAAATTAAAATAACTAAAGAAAAATCCATAACTAAATTAGCAGGGAAAATCTTTATTTTAGCAATGGATTTTTCTGTCGCTACATTTATTTAGCTAGGGACCATTTTCATCGCTAAAATTAAGCGACCATCACTTTAGCTTGGGAATCTTTCGTCGCTATTTTCATTTAGCGATGGAAAATCTCATATTGTTTGATAATTTAGATAGGAAATTTGTTTTTTTAGCAAGTGATTTTTCCATCGCTAAATTTTTAGCTGGGGATTTTTCTCCTTGCTAAATTTTAGTGACCAACACTTTAGATAGGGAACTAATCCATCGTTAATCCATTACTATATCCCATTTTGCGACGGAAAATGCCCATTTAGCTAGGGAATTTTCCCTAACTATATGGGATTTTTATTGTTGTGATCTATCTATCTATCTACTTACCTATCTTAGTATCTATAATTCTATATATCTATGAATCTATCTTTCTGTCTATCTATCTATTTATCTATCTGTCTGTCTTTCTATCTATTTGTCTATGAATCTGTCTATCAATATATCTGTAAATCTAACTATCAATCACTCTATCAATTCTATCTATCAACCTAGCTGTGTATATTTCTATCTACTTTTTTAATCTAATTGTCTATCTATCTATCTATATGTCTATATGTCTATCTATCTGTTTTTCTATCTATATTTATATTTTTTTATCTATCTGTCTATTTATATATAAATCTATCTATCTTTCTATCTATCTTTTTGTCTATCTATATGTAAATCTATTTGTCTATCTTTTTATCTATCAATCTACTTATTTATCTATCTATCTATTTGTCTATCTATCTATCTATCAACATATCATTCAACCTTTCTATAAATATGTATATCAATCATTTTATCAATATGTATATCAATCAATTTATCAATCTGTATATCTTTCTGTCTATCTGTCTGTCTATCTATCTCTCAATCTATCTATTAGTATATCTATCTATCTTTATTTCTTTCTATCTATTTGTCTATCTATCTATCGATCTATCTATGTATCTATTTATCTACATTTCTATTTGTATATGTTTTTATCTAACTACTTGTCTATCTATCTATCTGTCTATTTGTATATCTATTCATTTATCTTTATTTCTATTTCTCTGTCTATCAATCTATATATCTATCTATTAGTATATCTATCTATCTATCTATCTTTCTATCTATTTTTCTATCTATCTATCTATGTATCTATTTATCTACATTTCTATCTGTATATGTTTTTATCTAACTACTTGTCTATCTATATATCTATCTATCTGTCTATTTGTATATCTATTCATTTATCTTTATTTCTATTTCTCTGTCTATCAATCTATATATCTATCATTCTATCTATCTTTTTAATTATCATTTTGTCTATCTATCTATTTGTCTATCTTTCTATCTATCTATCTTTCATTGAATCTATCTATCTGTCTATATTTATGTCTATATATATATCAATCTAACTACCTGTTTATAGATCTTTCAAACTATTCCATTTTTTTATCTATCTATCTGATTATCTATCTTTCTATCTATCTATTAATCTATCTAACTATCTAATAATTTATCAAACTATTTATTTATCTATCTTGCTATCTAATAATCTATCAATTTATCTATCTATTAAACTTTTAGTAAATGTAGTTTTTTATTTATCTATCTATATATTAAATCAATATTTCTATCTATCTCACTTTCTATCTATGTTTCAATCTATCTATTAATCTTTTTTATTATTATGTCTATACATCTTTATATCAATCATTCAATTAATTTTTATATCAATCTAATTATCTATCTAAATATCTATCTGTCTATCTATTTGTCTATCTCTTTATCTATCTATATATCTATCTATCTATATATCTATCTATCTATCAATATATCTATCTTTCTATATATATGTATATCTTTCTATCTATTAATTAATCTATCTATCTATTTATTTAGCTATCTATTTTTATATCTATATATTTATATATCTATGAACTATCTATCTTTCTATCTGTCTATATATCTAAAAATATATTATCTATCTATCTATCTATCAACCTATCTATCAATTAATCAATCTATCTATCTATCAATTTGTCCATCAATTTGTCTATCAATTTATCTATTAAATCTTCTATCAATCTATCTATCGGTCTATCAATCAATCTATTTATTTTTCTATCTATCTATCTATTTTTCTATCAATTTAACTATCTATTTATCTACAGAACTATATATTTATCTATTTGTCTATCTATCTATCTATTTATCTATCTCTCTATTTATCAAAATTATATATATCTATTTATCATTCTTTCTATCTATCTATCTATTAATCTAATCTATCTATCTATCTATATGTCTATCTATCTTTCTAAATCACTAAATATCTGTCTATGTATCTATTAATCTGTATATCAATCTCTCTCTATCTATCTTTCTATATGTCAAAATATGTGAATATCTAGATGTATGTCTATCTATCTATCTATCTATCTATCTATATGTCTATATTTCTATCTATCTGTATATCTATCTATCTATCTTTATGTCTATCTGTCTGTCTATCAATATATCTTTAAATCTATCAATATATCTATAAATCTATCTATCTATCTATCTTGTCTATCTTTCTTTCTATCTTTCTGTATATCTATCTATCATCCATCTTTTTATTTATCTATCTCTCTATCTTTATATCTCTCTATATGTCTATCTATCTGTCTATCTATCAATTTATTTGCATATCTATCTTCCGATCTAATTCACAATCTATCGGTCTATCTATCTTCTTATATTCGAATACATTAATAGAATCTTTCACAATAGGTAAAGCATGATTAGAAAAAGGGTAGCATGTATAAGCTCTTTTAATCCTTCCTCATGCCTAGTTACTCTTTAGGTTGTGTTTTATTATATAGAATTGAAGGGGGATATGATTTGATGATATTAAAACAAAGTAGGATTAATAATCTCATTTTTGATTTAAAAATCTTATGAATTAGCATGGAATAAACTTTTAGTTTATAGTAATTTATAAGTAACTACCAATTATAATTGATATATTTTCAAATCCAATTTTAAATTTATTGTGGAATTCAAATAATGGATGTATATGTTCTTCCAGTTGGTCTTCAATTTCATGACTTATTCAAATGTTAAAATAGATATATTTTTTTATATAATAAGATATCACATCTTTATGTGATGACAAAGATCTGTCCAAACACTAAGAACAAAAAGTATCGAATTCGAGATTTATCATGCACGATCTCTTCAATCTTTTAAGGTAAGATTGTCAAGATAAGATATTGGTACAATTTGTTTTCTTATCTAGCTTTCATATTTTAAATGATTCTATATATTAGGATAAGATAAGATAGATATGTAAAAATAATTTATAATTTATAAAATTTCAAATATTACTTAAAGTGAGCATATCATTAAAAAAAGTTATATTTATTATTTTAATAAAAATAGAATATTAAAAGCTAATAGTAAAAATCTTACTCAATTATTTAATTCTTATATATTTTAGTAGGTAAAAAAATAAAACTTGAATTCAAATCAACTAATGGGCAAATTTAATTTTTTTTAGAACAAAAAAATATCATTAGTAATATTTTAAATAACCCTTTTTAAACCCTAAAAAAATATTTGAAGTGTTATTTTAATAACCACTCGGGGATATTTTTTTTAAATCATTAAATTTTTTTGATGTAATTAAAACTTCTATTTATTTATCTTTAAATATCAATTTATTTTCTTTTAAATTTTATGAAAAATTTAATTTTTTTTTATAATTCAAGCTTTTTAAATCTTTTAGTAATTATTTTTTAATAAGTTTCCTATAATCATAAAAATATTTTTTAAACCTTAAATAATATAAATATTTATTTTTTTATTTATTAATTCGGATATTTTTGTAAATATTTTTTATTTAATCATATAAATAATTATTTTAGCTTTTTATTAGTATAAATTTTTGTGTATGTCATTTATTCATTAAAATATATTTAAAAATGAGTATAATTATAGAATTAATTATCTATTATTTTTTAAAACAAATATTTAAATTTTATAATAAAAAATTTTAGAAAAACTTTATGTATAATTTTTAAAAAATTTTATAATAATTAAAATAGTTATTTAGTCTTTATTAATATAAATTTTTTTCATATTTATATATTTTTGAAATTATTTTTTTAATATCATATTTTTATAATGATTAGAGGAGGTGTCTTTCATGGATTCCTCATCCATAGATGAAAAAAAAAATTCAATATAAAAAATTACAACAAATAGTAAAACAAATAATATATAAATAATAAAAAAATAAATAAGTATAGATTAGTGACAGAAATAATCCTCAGCTCAAATAGTTAGGGAAAATTCCCTAACTAAATGCATTTTATTTGTGAAAATTTTCATTTATGGACTAATCGCTTGCAATTAATAAATAATCATGAAAATGTTTTTTCAGATAATTATTTAGTGATGGAATTTGTCTCAGTCTAATTAACTAGGGAAAGTTCATCGCTAAAGATATTGCTAAAATTGCAGCTAATCGTTGCATGAAAATCTATAATAATATTAACTTGGGATATTTATTAATTGAAAGTTTCTATATCTAATCTGTCACAAATTCATCACAAATTTTTAATTCAATGTAAAATCTAGCATCTCTTGATTTTCCCTAGCTAATCCCATGCATTTTAGATAGGAATTATTTTTCTAGCTAAATTTTTATAGCTAAATAAACATATTATTATAGAGAATTTTTATATATTTGTCTATTTATTTTTATATCTATTTGTATATCTATATATAAATCTATTTATATATTTATCTATCTATGTATATGTCAAATTATCTATCTTCTTTCTTTATTTTTAGCTATTTTTCTATCAATTAATCTATCTATATGTCTATATATCTGTATATCTTTCTATCTATTTATCTATCTGTCTATCTATCTATCTGTCTAAAAAAATTTCTAACTAACTAACTAACTATATGTCTATCTATATATCTATCTATCTATCTGTATGTATGTTTATCTATCTATCTATATATCTATCTATCTACTATCTATTTTTCTATCTATCTATCTATCTATCAAGTAATCTATCAATCAATCTATCTGTTGTTTGTCCGTCTATCTATATGTTAATAAATCTATTTTATATCTATCTATGTACCTATCTATATATCTATCTATTTGTGTATGTATTTGTGAATCTATTTTTTTATCTATATGTCCATCTATTTATTTATTTATCTATCTATCTATATAAATAAATAAATATATATATATATATATATATATATATATATATATATATATATATATCGATCTATTTGTTTATCTATCTGACTATCTATCTATCTTTATTTCTTTCTATCTATCAGTTTATCTATCTATCTATCTATCTATATGTCTATCTATCTATCTAACTTTTTATCCGTCTATCTATACATCTATCCATCTATCTATCTATCTATATATCTATCTGTCTATCTGTTTTCCTATCTATATGTGAACTTTTTTGTCAATCTATCTATCTATAATCTGTTAATTTAATATCTATAATCTGTCAATCTATCTATCTATTTATCTATCTATTTGTTTATCTATCTGTCTATCTATTTGTCTATCTATCTATCTATCTATCAATATATCTTTCTATCTAATTATGTATCTATCGACCTATCTATCTATTTGTCTGTCTATCAATATATCTATCTATATATCTATCTATATATTTGTCTATCTTTTTATCTAACTATCTATATATATATATATCTTCCTATCTATCTAACAAACTATCTGTGTATCTATTTGTCTATTGATTTGTCAATCAATCAATCTATCTATCTATCTATTTGACTATCTATTTGTCTATATATTTGCCTATCTACTATAATATATTTATTTATATATCTATAATTCAATCTATCTATCTATCTATCTAACTCCTATCTATATGTCTATCTATCTAAGTTTATCTATCTATCTATCTATATATCTGTATATATTTATCTATTTATCATTCTATCTATCTATCTTTATGTATGTCTATAATTTTGTCTATCTATCTATCTATCTATCTATTTCCAATCTATCAATCTATTTGACTTTATATTTGTCTATCTATATGTCTGTCTATCTATTTGCCTTTATATCTGTGTAAATATCTATCTATTTGTCTGTTTATTTATTTGTATATCTATCTTTTTATCTGTCTATATATCTGTCTTTCTATCTGGATGTATTTCTGCCTATTTATTTGTCTCTCTATCTTTGTCTATCTAACTATTTATCAATTCAATCAATTTATATATCTATCTTACTATCACTTTGTCTATCTATCTATTTGTCGATCTGTTTATCTATCTATCTATCTATCTATATCTATCTCTCTATCTATTTATATATTAATCTATATCTTTTTATTTTTGGGGATCTATGTGTCTGTCTATCTAATTGTATATCTGTATAACAAACAAACAAACTATTTGTGTGTCTATTTATATAAGAGTCTATATATATATATATATATATATATCTATTTATTTGTTTATCTATCTATCTATCCATATATCTCTCTGTCTATTTATCTATCTATCCATTTATCTATCTTTGTATGTATCAATCTATATAAATATTTGTCTATCAATCTATGTATCTATCTGTCTATCTGTTTATCTGTCTATTTAGATGTCTATCTCTCTATCTATCTGCCTATCTATCTATCATCATATTTGTCTAACTATCTATCTATTTATTTATCTATTCATGTGTCATCTATCTATATGTTTGTCTATCTTTTTATCTAAATATTCATTTTTCTATCTGTCTATCTTTTGTTTATCTTTTTTTCTATCTATTTGCCTCTCTTATTATCTATATATTCATTTTTCTATCTGTCTATCTTTTTGTTTATCTTCTATCTATCTGTTTGTCTATTTTTCTATTTATCTATCTTTAAATCACTTAATCAATGAATCTGTCTATCTATCTAAGTTTCTATCTATCTATCTATATATCTGTATATATTTATCTATTTATCATTCTATCTATCTATCTTTATGTATGTCTATAATTTTGTCTATCTATCTATCTATCTTTTCCAATCTATCAATCTATTTGACTTTATATTTGTCTATCTATATGTCTGTCTATCTATTGCCTTTATATCTGTGTAAATATCTATCTATTTGTCTGTTTATTTATTTGTATATCTATCTTTTATCTGTCTATATATCTGTCTTTCTATCTGGATGTATTTCTGCCTATTTATTTGTCTCTCTATCTTTGTCTATCTAACTATTTATCAATCAATCAATTTATATATCTATCTTACTATCACTTTGTCTATCTATCTATTTGTCGATCTGTTATCTATCTATCTATCTATATATCTATCTCTCTATCTATTTATATATTAATCTATATCTTTTATTTTTGGGGATCTATGTGTCTGTCTATCTAATTGTATATCTGTATAACAAACAAACAAACTATTTGTCTGTCTATTTATATAAGAGTCTATATATATATATATTATTTATTTGTTATCTATCTATCTATCCATATATCTCTCTGTCTATTTATCTATCTATCCATTTATCTATCTTTGTATGTATCAATCTATATAAATATTTGTCTATCAATCTATGTATCTATCTGTCTATCTGTTTATCTGTCTATCTGTCTATTTAGATGTCTATCTCTCTATCTATCTGCCTATCTATCTATCATCATATTTGTCTAACTATCTATCTATTTATTTATCTATTCGTGTGTCATCTATCTATATGTTTGTCTATCTTTTATCTAAATATTCATTTTCTATCTGTCTATCTTTTTGTTTATCTTTTTTTCTATCTATTTGCCTCTCTTATTATCTATATATTCTTTTTCTATCTGTCTATCTTTTTGTTTATCTCTGTCTATCTGTTTGTCTATTTTTCTATTTATCTATCTTTAATTCACTTAATCAATGAATCTGTCTACTACTAAGTTTCTATCTATCTATCTATATATCTGTATATATTTCTATTATCATTCTATCTATCTATCTTTCTGTATGTCTATAATTTGTCTATCTATCTATCTATCTATCTATTTTCCAATCTATCAATTTATTTGACTTTATATTTGTCTATCTATATGTCTGTCTATCTATTTGCCTTTATATCTGTGTAAATATCTATCTATTTCTGTTTATTTTATTTGTATATCTATCTTTTATCTGTCTATATATCTGTCTTTCTATCTGGATGTATTTCTGCCTATTATTTGTCTCTCTATATCTTGTCTATCTAACTATTTATCAATCATCAATTTATTATCTACTACTATCACTTTGTCTATCTATCTATTTCGATCTGTTTATCTATCTATCTATCTATATATCTATCTCTCTATCTATTTATATATTAATCTATATCTTTTTATTTTTGGGATCTATGTGTCGTCTATCTAATTGTATATCTGTATAACAAACAAACAAACTATTTTCTGTCTATTTATTAAGAGTCTATATATATATTATATATATCTATTTATTTGTTTATCTATCTATTCTATCTATCCATATACTCTCTGTCTATTTATCTATCTATCCATTTATCTATCTTTGTATGTATCAATCTATATAAATATTTGTCTATCAATCTATGTATCTATCTGTTCTATCAGTTTATCTGTCTATCTGTCTATTTAGATGTCTATCTCTCTATCTATCTGCCTATCTATCTATCATCATATTTGTCTAACTATCTATCTATTTATTTATCTATTCGTGTGTTCATCTATCTATATGTTGTCTATCTTTTTATCTAATTTCATTTTTTCTATCTGTCTATCTTTTTGTTTATCTTTTTTTCTATCTATTTGCCTCTCTTATTATCTATATATTCATTTTTCTATCTGTCTATCTTTTTGTTTATCTTCTGTCTATCTGTTTGTCTATTTTTCTATTTATCTATCTTTAAATCACTTAATCAATGAATCTGTCTATCTATCTATCTATCTCTATCTATCTATTTATCTATCCATCTATTTATCTACTTTTATTCTATGTCTATCTATATCTCTAATTATCTATCATTTAAAAGTATATTAATTAGTCTATCAACTATCTATCAAACAAAAAATCTTATGTCTATCAATCTATCTATTAATTTATCTTTCAATCTATTTATCTATATGCTTATCTGATTATCTATCTATCTACTATCAATATATAATATATATCTAGCCTTGTATCTATCTGTCTGTCTATCTATTTGTCTATCTATCTATCTTCTATCTATTGATTTAACTTACTATCTATCTATCTATCTATCTATATATATATATATCTGTCTATATCTATCTATCTGTCTGTCTATATGTCTATCTTCTATGTATCTATCTATCATCATCATTTCTATCTATTTTTCTATGTAAATGTTTATCTATCTATTTGTCTATCTATGTTGTCTTTCTATCTATCTATCTATCTCTTTATATATCTTTATATGTTTTTTTATTTCTTTCTTTATGTTATTTGTATATCGATTTATCAATAAATATGTATATTTATTTGTCTATCTATATATTTAATTATCATTCTATCAATCTATCGATCTATCTATCTATTAGTAAATTAATCAATCGATTATATATCTATCATTTAATCATCAATCTATCTATCTATCTATTCATCTATCTATCTTTCTATCTGCCTACAAATCTATATATCAATCTATATATCAAACTAATTATCAATTTGTCTATCATATATCTATTATTCTATCTATCAAACTGAATATATCTAACTATGTATTTTTCTATCTATCTACCAATCAATCAATCTGTCTAAATCTCTATCTATCTATCTATATATAAGTCTATCTATTTGTCTATCTGTCCATCTATCTATCCATCTTATTATATGTCTATCTATCCTCTGTCTATCTATCTATCTATCTATATACCTGTCTATTTATCTATCTATCGACCTATCTATTTATCTATCTATCGACCTATCTATAAATGTGACTTATAATTTTCTACTAACTTTATATCTATATATATATATATATATATATATATATATAATATATCTATTAGTCAATTTACATACTATCTATTTATCTATCTATATACCTAGTTGTCTATCTATAAGTATATCTTTTTGTCTATCTATATGTCTATCTGTCTATCTATATATCTATCTATCTATATATTTATCTATCTATTTATCTATCTATTTATCAATCTATCTAACTATCTGACTTGTCTATAAATATATCTATTTATTTGTTATCTATCAATATAATAATCTATATATCTATCTATTAGTCTATCTATCTATATATCTATATATCTATCTATTTTTCTAACTATCTGTCTATCTTTTTATCGATATTTCCATCTATCTATTGAACTATCATTCTATCTATCATATATTAATCTTTCTATATATTTATATATTTACTTAGTTGTCTATCTATCTATCTTTTTTCTTTCTATCATTCAATCAATTTATTTATCTATCTTTCTTTCTTTTTATTATCTATCAATCTATCTTTTATATATATATCTATATCTTTTTATCTATTGATCTATCTTTCTATCTATCTAGTTATCTATCTATGATCTATCTATATCTTTTTATTCTATTTATATTTCTATCTATCTATCTAATTATCTACCTCTATATATATATATATTTGTCTATCTTCTATGTATCAATCCTCTATCTGTATTCTATGTCTATATGTCTATCTAACTATCTTTTTGTATATTTCTCTCTGTCTATCTATCTATATACTATATGTATGTCTAACTATCTAAATATCTATCTATATATTTTATTCTGGTCTATCTATTATCTATCTACTTATTTAAATTTGTATCTGTATCTATTTATCTATCTATCTTTATATTGGTCTATCTATAAATTTTTCTATTTGTCTGTCTATTTGTTTGTTTATCTTTCTATCTATCTATCTTTTTATCTATCTATCATATATCTATCTGTCTCTCTATCTACATATCTGTCTATATGTCTATCTTTCTATATGTTTATATATTTGTCTATCTATCTATAGGTTTATATATCTATCTATTTGACTACGTATCTATCTATCTATTTATCTATTTATCTTTATGTATATCTGTCTTTCTATCGATCTCTCTGCCTATATTTATGTCTATATAATTATGTCTGTTCATCTATATGTCTATCTGTCTGTCTATCTATCTATATATCTATCTTTCTATCTCTTTCTTTATCTATAGGTTTCTTTATTTGTCTTTCTATTTATCTATCGATCTATTTGCGTATTGGGTTGTCTATCTATATATCTTTTTGTCTATCTGTCTATCTATTTATCTAGTTGTTTATCTATTTTTCCTTCATTCTGTCCATCTATCTATCTATATATGTATATCTTTCTGTCTATGTATATGTCTATCTATCTATCTATTTGTTTGGCTACCTATTTTAATATTTATATTTTTATCTAGCTAGCTAACTATCTATCTATTTATATATCTATCTATCTATCTATCTTTCATTCAATCATATATCTATATATCTATTTGTATGTCTAATAATCTATCTATTGATCCATGTATTTATCTATCTATCTATCTTACAATTTATCGATAAATCTATCTATCTATCTTTCTATTTGTCTATCTGACTATATATATATATATATCTATCTATCTATCTATTTAATTATCTATCAATCAATTTTTCAAAATGTCTATAAATTAGTTTATCAATATGTCTATTAATCTATCTATCAATCTATCTATCTATATATTTATTTGTCCATCTATCTACCTATCTATATATATGTCTGTTTATCTATCTATCAATCTGTCTATCTATCTTTATGTCTATCTATCAATCTATTGTCTATCTTTCTATTTATCTATCTAACTATCTATCATATATATTTCTATCTTTCTCTCTATATATTTATCTATTTATCTATTTGTATATCTTTATGTATATCTACCTATCTCCTTATCTATCTATCTATATATTTATTTATCCATCTTTTTGTGTAATAATTTGTTTATCTATCTACCTATCTGTCTATACTAATATATATATATATATATATATATATATGACTATCTACCTAACTATCAATATAATATATTTATCTATCCATCTATCTATCTATTTCTTAATCTGCTTGTATATCTATCTATCAATCTTTCTATCATCCTAACTATAAATTTGTCTATCAATTTATCTATGAATTGGTATATCAATCTATCTATAAACCTGTGTAAAAATCTATCTATCATCCTCTTTAACAATAAGTATATCAATCTATTTATGAATCTATTTATAAATCTATCTATCAATCTGTATATCTATATATCTATCTATCTTTCTATCTTTCTATCTTTCTATCTTTCTATTTTCTAAATTTTTATCTATCAGTCAATCAATCTATATATCTATATATCTATTTGTATATCAATCTGTCTATCCAACTATATATTTTTATCTCTCAATGTTTGTATGTTCTTCTATGTGTCTATTTATCTATTTATTTGTCTATCTATCTATATATTTATTGGTTGTCTAACTGTCTGTCAATTCATCTATCTATCTTTGTCTATCGGTCTGCATATTCTACCTATCTGACTATCTATTTGTATGTTATCTGTCTATAGTCTATCTAGCTATTTATCGGTTTGTCTATCTATCTATCCATCTATTTGTCTCTCTCTTTGTTATTTATCTATCAATGATCTGTATCTATTTATCTATATATTTATCGGTATATCTATCTATCTGTATGTATATCTATCTGACTATCTATCTATCTATCTATATATCTATTAATCTATCTGTCTATCAATCTTTCCATTAATTTGTCTACTAATCTATATATTAATCTGGCTATTAATCTATCAATCAATCACTCAATATATATTTTCAATCTCATTATCAATCTGTCCATCTATCTATCTATATATTTTTCTATTTATCTATCTATATATCTGTCTGTCTATCTGTCTCTTTATTTGTCTATCTATATGTCTGTCTATATGTCTAACTATATTTTTATCTATCTATCTATCTGTATGGCTTTTTATCTAGCTTTCTATCTTTCTGTCTATCTGTTGTCTTTCTATTATACCAAGTATCTATTTATATGTCTATCTATTTGTCTGTATATCTATCTATCTATCTATATGTCTACCTGCCTATCTATCTATGTGTCAATCTGTCTATTTACCTATTTATATATCTATGTGAGTATCTATATTTCTATCAATCTATCATTATGTCTATCTATATATTTATCTATTTATCTAACAATCTATCGGTTTATCTATCTATCTATCTATTTATCTACATGTCTATCTATCAATTAATTTGTCTATCTATTTATTTATCTACTCTCTATTAATATATATATATATATATATATTTCTATTTATCTAACTATCTATCAATCGATATATCTATCTATTAGTCAATTTATCTATCTATCTGTATGTCTATTTATTTATCTTTATAATATATTTAGTTGTATATTTTTGTCTATCATCTTTCTATCTGTCTATCTATCTATCTAATTTTATATATCTATCTAATTTTTATCTATCTATCTATCTATTTGTATATCTATATGGATGTCTATCTATTTATCTATTAATTTATCTGTCTATATATAAGTCTATATCTATCTATTTATCTATTAATTTATTAGTTGATATATAAGTCTATATCTCTTTATTTATCTATATGTCCATCAATCAATCAATCTAATCATCTATTTAAAAATATATCTATTTGTTTATTTATCTATTTGTTTGTTGATCCATCTATCTATCTGTCTATATATCAACCTATCTATTTGTCTATCTATATGTCTATCTATCTTTAAATAAAAAAGTCTATTATTCATTGATCAATCTGCCTACCTATTTGTCTATATATATATATATATATATATCTATCTATCTATATCTATCTATTAGTCTATCTATTTTTCGGTCTATCTATATTTCTATATATTTATCTATCTATCTTTCTTTATATATATCAATGTATCTACATGATATATAACTATCTATCTATCTATTTATCTATTTGTCTATATATTTGTATATCTACTTGTCAATATATATATATTTATCTATCTCTTTCTATGTATCTATATGTTTAACTATATATATATATCTTTATGTCTAGCTATCTGTCTATATATCTATCTTTCTATCTATCTATATTACTCTCTATATGACAATATATCTATCTACCTATCATTCAATTATCTGTCAATATTTTGGTCTATCTATTTATATATCTATCTATCTTTCTATATCTATTTATCTGTCTAACTATCTATCAATATATTTGTCTTCCTTTCTATCTATTTGTCTATCTGTATATTCGTCTATCTATCTATCTATTATCTATATGTTTATCTATCTCTCTATCTATCTGTCTATCTATCTATATATCTTTCTTAATATATGTCAATAGTATGTATATATATATATATATATTATCTGTATGTTTATCTATCTCTCTATCTGTATGTCTATCTATCTATCTAAATATCTATTCGTCTATCTATCTATGTATCTATCTTTCTATCTATCAATCTGTCTATCTATCTATATTTCTATCTATTTGTATATTAATCAATCTATATGGGCTTTTTCAATCACTAAAATAGAATAACGACGGATTAACAATAGAAATTATCCCAAGCTATAGTGCTCATCACAAAATACAAGTGAGAAAAACCCCTAGCAAATATTTTAATAATAGAAATTTCCTAGCTAATTATAAATTTTCCCTTGCTAATTTTAATCGTAATTAAGAAAAGTAATTAATATTTTTTGATTGAAATTGTATAGCAAATTCTCTAGCTAAATTAGCAGGGAAAATTCCCTTTCAATTTTCATTCCAAAGCTATTTTCACAATTTTATTTTTTTACAAAAAATTTGATTCCATATTTTAAATTTTTATAATAAATTGAATAAAAACATATATTATATGCCATTATTTATAATTAACAAAATGAAAAAGTAGTTAATAAATTAATTTGATACAATAAATACATAATTAAAACAAAAACATAACATAGGTATATAATCATTTTAAACTAAATCATCACCCTCATTATTAGCTGATGCATTTGTACTAGGCTCTCCTTGTTGATACTCTGCTAAAACTCTGTGTGCTATCTATCTTATCAAGGCTGCTAATTGTTACTCCATATAGGTCATCTCTATTGCATTGTATTCTTCATTTCTTTCATCTCATCATTCACTTGTTTCATTTCTTACATAGACATCTATTCAAAATTAAACAATACGAAGGATGGCAACTTATTAATTTAACAAAATTATATATATGACCATCACTTATATAGCATTTACCAATATGCACGGTGAATACTGATTCGGAGAATTATCAAGTCTTCCGACACATATATAGCCTTTACCATCATTGTGCAAAATTTAATCCATAAAACAAATATTGAATTTCCAACATACTCTTTTAGAACATGGAAGAAATAAAATCATTACCTAGTAGCTATTGGAATCATCAACTTGAAAGAATCCACTAACATATTGTTGACCACTAATAGAGCCATATGGCACGTTGTGAGAATGAAGCTTGTATTCCATCTTCTCCTGTATCAGCTTCAGAAATGACCTGTACATAATATGGACGAAGAAATAACATTACTCAGATGAAAATCTTTCAGTTTATTAAACTTGCGATACTAGAATTGAACATCATATTTGAAACTCATGATGCATTTTAGTTTTGAATAATAAGGATCAGAAAACACATAAAAAATCTGATGTATATAAAATATTGAGCTTATGAAATATTTTGGCGTTTAGTCCGACAAAGTTTCACATAAATGTTTCCATCAATTAGGTATATCTATATGAATTTTCTGCAAGGCAGGTGGATTCTATGTTTTGAACCTCAATTCCTTGTGAACAATTGATTGACATTAATGTAAAGGATGGTTGATCGATGTCTAAGTTTAGATACAGAGAAAATGAAAATATCAAAAAGAGTCTTGGGCTGCAACAGCATAAGCAGTATGGCAGTGTCAAAGCCTTGAGAAATGGTCATCTCATGAAAATGGCAGATCATGATCATGATGGCTTGCACATTAAAGGTTTAGTGATCAATTTCATTCACTATTCATGGTTGTCTTTGTTTAGGCTTCCATCATTCTTGGTTGATTTTAACACCCTAATCATAAAGGCAACGCATACAAGTGGATGAGGTGTACCTTTCTACACCATTTGAGTTTATCACATAATACTTTGGCCAACTGAGGAGGATGTTCATCATGCACAACTTAATGAAAAAAGAATTGCATTAGCTGCAAAAAAAAATGCTATCGTCTCTTCTACTTAATCTCTTCATCAAACAAAAATAAAGCAATAGCCCCAAATATTATAACCTAAAAATGCAAGAAAAATATGGATCCTTTCCATAATAAATACAAACTATGATGCATAGGTGCAAGTGGAATTACAGTTATCAAGAGGGCAACGACACTGACGGACTAAGAAGGGATTGAGTAGCAGAAACAGGGTAATGGTGTCATTAATAGTGGTGGCACAAAAAATAATAGCTAACACTGGGGCATTAGATGTTATTTTCTGCCGACTCTATGATGGGCCCAAACAACATATTCAAATCCTTCTAGTTATGCAAACGATAAGTCTACCTAAAAAGGACTCATATTTTAACTAAGAAAACTAAAAGAAGAAGCATTCTTCATGCATATTTTTGCCTAGTCATATTCATTATCACCAAAACCAAAATAACCCCACCAAATGTGATATGCAAACCCCAACTTAAAAAATATGAAACAAATTACAACATGATTTATGCTACACGCCAGTTATGCATAAATAAGCAACAAAAAATACCTCATGTTCACTCAATGGCTTGCATTGCATCAACTAGTTAATCTACTCATCTATGTTTCCTTTTTCACTTGAATGGAATCAATCAGAGCTCATCTTCTTTCACACCTTACTTTTGGCTTTGATATACTGTTGTGTTTAAAATATTATTATAAATGTTACTATATATAAATATGTAACACTTTTATAAATATTATATAGTATACATATCAAATTTATATAAAAATTATAAATATATATATTTAAAGAAAAATATATGTTATATATATGTTTAAAAATAGGTATAAACATTTATATGTTATATAAATGTTATATAAAAAAATACATAAATGGATAGAGTTATGTAAATATTGTATAAATATTTTAAACATTTATACATATTTATAAAAATTTATATAACATTATATTTTATATAAACATATCAATTTTATATATATGTTATATGTTTATATATATTAAAGCATAGAAATTTATATAATATCATATGATTATATAAAAGTATAAATTCTATTATATGATGTTATCTATTATAATATATTTGGAGACAATCAAAACAGAACCCATATATTTAAACCACTTTAATTTGATCTCTCATTCTTATGAGAGATCAAATTTAATAAAGTATATCTAGTCATATTACTATTGATGTATTACAATAAAATATAATCCATCAAAAAATAAAAATATAATTATCATAAAAAAACATCATTAAAAAAAATCATGATATAAATATATAAGTCATATAAATTTAATTTTCTAAATAATGTGATTCATAAATTCATGATATGACTTAAAAAATAATCTAAATTAGGCTTCAAATTTATGCAAATGCTTTAAAATCAAATATAATTGCAACTAATAAAGGCATGGTGGTTCGATTGGTAGGGTTTTGAATTCACAACTACTTGAAGTTTACAAGTTCAATCCTAATTCCTAATTAGCTATCAATAACATCATTTGGTTGGTCAAGAATTCATTCCTCTTGTTGTTTGGGTAGATTGCCTTGGGTCAGATACTACCCAATTACACACACACACGCACGCGCCCGCATGTCTATATACAAACACACACACACACACACACACACACATATATATATGTCTATATAAATCATACATACATACATATATATATATATATATATAATATATATATATATTCTATACATACATATATATGTCTATATACAAATATATATGTCTACACACACACACACACACACACATATATATATATATACATACATATATATCTATATATATCTATATATATCTATATAGATACATACATATATATATATATATATATATATCTATTTATCTATAACATACATACATCACACACACACACACACACCCACAACACACACACACACACACACACACACACACACACACATATATATATATATCTATCTATATACATTCATATAATCTATTTTAATGTCAATTCAATTAAAGTAATCAATGTTGATAACTATAATAAAAAATGACAATTAATCAATCAGTTGAGCTTGGTTTGTGTAAACATGTATTTGTACTCAATGCACAAGGTTCTTGGCTAACATAAGGTTAGAGAAAGGTATATAAATATATATCTCAACAAATCTTACCATTGATATATCAAAGAGGTCATATCTGATTGTCTTGAACTTGAGGCTTATTACTATTGAGTAAATAAATGTATCATCACATCAAAACATGATTTATTTTAATTTTAATTTAGGCAAAGTAGTCAATATTGATGGACTATCATCATAAATGGCATTAAATCCATCAGTTGAGCTTAAATATAAAGAAGAGTACAACCGTGTGTGTATTTTGAGGAGAGATGTGAAGGAAAGGTACCTGGAGAATGTTCTCCAGCTCCCTAAATACAAGTTAAGAACTTCATGAGACCTACCATGTGAATAAAATTTGGAATCATCTTTTCTAGAAAAAGTAGATTGTATTTAAAAAAATAATACTACCTAAGAGTAAATTCTCCAGGCTGCTTCCAGCTGGGACATCTCCTCATCAAATACATAAATAGTTTCTAAACTTCAGGTGCATTGGCAAACTACATGAACCTTCAAAACAAAAAGTAGCAATCAACTTAGGTTAGAAAAATAATTGGCGGGTCTTGTTTGTAATCTTTTGAGAGTTACTTTGGTAAAGCAAGTTTCATGATCATGGCATTGATCTGCTTTGATCTTGATTGAAGAGCCTGCAAGACCTGTCAGTGATTCTATGACTTTTAGCTGACTCACAAATGACTTTAAGAGTCCAGTACCAAGCTTCTCTATCTTCCCATTGCTCGTGATGAACAAAGAACACTTACAATGAACAAAAAATCAATTAACATATACATACATATATAGCTAGAGAGAGAGAGAGAGAAAGATAAAGAGAGACAGAAAGATTATATATGCACATGTAGAAAATATTACATCATTATAGATAAAAATTCTGACCATGATGATTTAGGTGATAGTTGGAGCACAACATATTCTATGGGTGCATTTGCATTCATATTCCCCAATTGTATGTACTTCCTCTTAATTCAATATGTTTCTTTATATTAATCTATAAGTATAGCAAATAAGAATATTAAGCTTGCGGTGCATGTCCTAGAAAAAGCAAAAATAAACAAAATGAAAATTGATAATCAAATCAAAATTTTATATTACGGTGCAAGTATAAAACAACATGCATAGAATCATGGGTCCAACCGAGATTAAGAAAAAAATAGTTGAATTTGTAGAATTTAATTTCCAAATTAGAAACAAAAGTCAATAAAAAATATAATAGTGATCAGCTTAGAAATAAAAGAAGACGCAGATCTGATACCATCAACACTAAATCCAATTCTAAGATCCAAATCAAAGAAGATGAGTTTTTAAGAAATGTTCATATTCTTCTAAAATAAACTCGAATGAAAGTAAAATAAAAAAATTCATTTATTAACTTATTATAATACAATATTTTAAATAACTAAAAAAAAAAAACATAAAATAGATTACATCTTATTAATCAATGTATCCACCAACTTTGCACAAAGTAAAATCTATCAATGTATCGTCGTTGCTTTCTCTACCTCTACTCCTCTAATCACCAACTTTCCGCTATGAAAATGTTGTCTGAATCATGGTGCATCATGTTTGTTGAAATATGTCTTCACTTATACAAGCTTTGTATGGGAAACAATGCGGTACCATATCTGTATGGAATTTAAACTACCAAATCAAATCAAAATAAATAAAAAAAAACTATGTTTTGATAAATATATTTGCTGCAGTAAATATATACATATATACTAGCATTTCATTCATACATATATTACTATAGTATATGTACATATAAACTACAGTATAATGCGTACATATATACTAAGTACAGATATATATACTCAGTATATATGTACATAAAATACAATAGTATTATATGTAAGTATATGCCGACTATATACGTACGTATACACCGCATTTGTTGCCGTTGTAGCTGCTCCCACTACCACTGCCACTCTTGCCACTGTCGCTACCGCTACCACTGTAGCTGTCGATGCCACTATCGATGCCACTGTTGCTGCTAACACTGCCACTGTCGGTGCTGCCACTACTGCTACCACAGCAACCGGTGCTGCCACTACCGCACCTGTCACCATCGTGGCAGCCGCTGATCCCGCAGCTGCCGCAGCTACTGTAGCTGCTGCTATGGCCAATGACGTTGCCTCTGCCACTAATGCCGGTGCTGCCACTGCTACTGTCACCACTACTGCCTCTACCACCACCACCGCCATCACTACTACTGCCGCTACTACCATCGATGCCATCACTGCCACTTGCCGCTACTGAAAATAGGCTTTTACTTACCTATAATAGGCTAAAACTCTACCCAAAATATTTAGAGACACAAAAACATATTCACAGATATATACAAACAAATATTATAGACATTAAAAAACATAAATTAAATTTTATTGTCTTATAGCTTCAATAAAAATCCAAAAGATGTCCAGCAATTATGTTTATAGATAAAGAGAGTGCAAAAATAAAATGTTTTTAGAATAATAAAGATAAGATAAGCTAGCCCTCTTTTGATAAAACTTATATCTATAAATATGAGACTCATGCATTGGAAGCACCGTGGTAATGTCTTAATACTTTGAATTAGAAAAGCAAAGAACAAAACCAGAATTAAAAAGTTGAAACCTGCAAAAAATATAATAATTATCTGCTACACCATGTCATCTATTTTGATTGTGGTTGCAGTTAACTATTTTAAAAGCAAACTAAGTTCTATAAGGACCTTCCAAATACTTAGTGGAAGTAATCCATGGAATGCAATTGTATTAATCTCTGCATAAATACATGACAGTCATGACTTTTCATTCTAAATAACTTAAGATTCTTCATATCAAGGCATCTACCCATATTTGACACATATCCATCAGGGAATTTCAAATTTTTAATTCATTCACACAATATCTGTCTTGCCTTCTTATCAAGTGTGTAGCAAGCTTTAGAAAATTTTTCTGTTTCCTCATTCAGTTTCAATTGAGGATGCCAACAGTAATCATTCAGCTATTGTCTTGATTTTAATGTGTCTTTTGTTTTTCCATCTTCATTAAGGATAGTGTTGAAAACAATGTCAAAAAAAATTTTCAATATGCATTACATCTATGTTATGATGAATTAAATTGGACTTCCAATAGGTTAAGTCCCAAAATATGCTAAATTTCCTCCAGCCAAATAATTTTCCTATTAGTCTATTACTTCTAGTAGCATCATTTTAATTTACCTTCTTCAAACCCAAAATATGAATTTTGTAATAATATCATCTCTTGAACTTAGTGATGGTGCAACTGGCATCACAAATTTATTTTTTCGAAATGCAATTTTATTTCTTCGAAATGGATGATTCGTAGGTAGAAACTTACGATGGTTATCAAACCATGATTGTTTACCACTAAATTTGAGGGTAAATGCATCGGAATTTGTTAGGCAATATGGGCATGTGAATCGCCCTATAGTACTCCAGCCAGACAACATTGAATATGCAGGAAAATCACTTATCGTCCACATAAGGGCTGCCCGCATAATGAAATTTTGCTTCTTTGAGATATCATATGTATTCATGCTAACATCCCATAAATGATTTAACTATGCAATAAGAGGTGGTAAAAAACATCAAGCATGTCTTTCGGATTTTTTAGCCCTAGAACCAATATTGACAAAATCATATATTACTCATTCAAACACAACCACGATGGCAAGTTATAAGGTGTCACTATCACTGACCATGTTGAATACTATTGTCCATATTGAAAAAAATCGCTGAAATCCATCAGGGTAAAGACCTAATCTTATATTTTGACTTTATGCGGCAAAATCTTGATGTATATAATTAAAATCCTTTCAAGCAGGTGAATCTGATGGATGACGCATTACCCCTTCTTCAACCTCATGCTCGGAATGCCACCTCATATCATTTGTTGTAGCATTTGATGCATATAGTATCTATAATCGAGGAATTAATGAAAAATAATATATCTTCTTAAAGACAACCTTCAATTTTTGTAATGTATCTACAACAAAAATTGCCTTCCTAAACCAAGAATGGTCAAAAAACTTACAACTAATTAAATCACTATCACCGCCCCAATATAACATGCATCCATTTAAACAATAATCAATTTTTTTCACTAGGATACCAATTCCTCGAAGTAACTTCTTAGTGGTGTAAAAGTTGTTAATGATCAAATTATTATCCGGAACAATCTCTTTCATCAGTTTTGCAACCTCATCAAATAATTTTTCAAACATATGATTTTTTGACTTAATGCTCATTAGTAGAGCCACAAGTGACATTTGCAAATATGTTTTACAACCAGGCCACAACTCTTTATCTGTAGCTTTAAGCATTTCATAAAATTTGTAAACTTCAGGATTAGGTGGTTCATCCATGTAATCCATATTGAAGTCAGCACCAACAGCTTCCATGATCATTCTATGGTATGTGTTTGATGATTCTTCACCACAAGAAAATGATTTAATACCCTCATTTTGGTCAATATTCAGAGCCATTGTACTTTCTCCATGATAAATCCAAACAAAATAATTTGGCATAGAGCCATATTTAGCCAATTTATATCTTATAGTGTTTGCATCACGAAAAGGGATATTCTGACACTTGCGATGATTACATGGACACTTAATTTTTTCTCCTTCCATCAATCATGATTGACTACATGCAAAATTGATGAAAGTTTCAAGCCTAGTCAAAAAATAGTTATTCAAAATTCATGAATAACACTTTTGTACATCCACTAATGATCTGAGCTCATTTTGACCTGTTTAATTTACAAAAAATAATGCCCAATCATTATTATAAATAAAACATTCGATTACTTTAAAATATACAAATAATTAAATAAAATTACTTATAGTTGAATATTTAAAATTTAAATATAGTGAAAATCGAGGCAATGTGTTTGTAGAATCTACATTAATAAATAATGTAATTTTTAGAACGATAAAGATTATAAGATATCATAGTTATACTAGATAAAAGGTGCAAAGTATGATAATGCACAAGAAAAAATGCAAAAAAAAAGACATTTAACGTTTGAAGGAAAAGAGGAAGAGAGAGAGAGAGAGAAAGAGAGAAAGATAAGGTGGGGAGAGAGAGGAGCAGAGAAATCGGGAGGCTAGGGAAGAGAGAGAGAAAGAGAAGGAGTGAGAGAGGGGGAGAGAACTAGTGAAAGGGAAGAGAGGGAAAGAGAGAGAGAGAGGAGAGAGAGAGAGGGATAGAGAGGGAGAGAGAGAAAGAGGGAGATAGGGAGAGAGAGAGAGAGTGGGAGGGAGAGAGAGGACAAGCAATAATGTAGAGTGAGAAAGAAAATAACAAGAGAGTGTGTGTGACACAAAGAAAAAGAGGAATATAGTACAGGAAGAATTAGAGAGGGAGGGAGAGAGAGGCACATAGAGAGTGTAGTGTTAGAATGAAAAATTATATAAAAGAAAATAAAATTTCTTCTATATAAACCTATCAAATATTATATCTTTGTCAAACATAAGTTCATAATTGAGTCTGAGGCCCAAGGGTAGTGATTAGATAAGAGTACAACTCTTATTTGTATTATACCATATATGAGCATGACCAACGGACACTATCATTCTACGTGCTTACATATGGTTGATATTATATCTTATGGAATTTAATTTCATATATAATTATATATAGTTATATGTTAGCATACATATAGTAAATGTAGATATAAATAGTTAGATATAGTTAAACAATAATTATATATAGATATATGCATACAAGTAGTTATAAGTAAATATAAATAAATGTATACAAAGTTATAAACAATTATGTAGATTTACATATATGTATACATATATGTATACATAATTACAAATAAAGTTATATTTATTATATAGAGTTATTTATAGGTATAAGAATATTTATATATAGTTATACACATATAGGTAAACATTGTGTTGTATGTTTTTATATTATAATTATAAATATTGTTACATGTAGTTATAGATATAGTTACACGTATAGTTAAACTTATATTTATTCATGTATGTATATCTATTCGTTCATATAATTTCATTATTTATACATATAGTTATGTATAGGTATGGGTACACTAAAACACATTTTTATAATAATATATAAAAATGTTAATTTAATAAATGTTGTTAATTAATTTATTTAAATATAGTTATGTATAAAGTTTTTATAGTTATAATTTTAGTAAGATAGAATTATTTATAGTTATATGTTAGTATACATATAATATATATAGTTATAAAAAATTATATATCGTTAAAGATTTAGTTATATATATATATATATATATATATATATATATATATTCATACGAGTAGTTAAATTTAGTTAAACATAAATATATACAATGTTACATACAAATATATAGATTTACATATATGTATACATATATGTATAAATAGTTAAAAATATAGTTATATTTAATTATATAATGTTTATTATAGTTTTACAAATATTTATATATAGTTATACACATATAATTAAATATGATGTTGAATGTTATTATACATGTAATTATAAATATAGTTACATGATATATACATATAGTTACATGTATAGTTAACTTATATTTATACATGTATGTATATATATTTGTTCATATAATTTCATATATTTATACATATAGTTATGTATAGGTATGGATATTTAAAATACATTTTTTTACTAATATATATTAATGTATATTAAATATATGTTGTTAATTATATATTTAAATATAGGTTATACATTATTAATATTAAATTATGTATAGTTATATGTTATTATACATATAATATATATAATTATAAAAAATTATATATCGTTAAACATTTAGTTATATTTAGGTTTACATAAATATATACAAAGTTATATGTGGTAAACATTATGTTTAATTTGTGTTAAACATTTAGTTATATATATATATATATATATATATATATATATATATATATATATTCATATGGATAGTTATATTTAGTTTTACATAAATATTTACAAAGTTATAAACAAGTATATAGATATACATATATGTATACATATATGTATAAATAGTTAAAAATATAGTTATATTAAATTATATAAAGTTTTATTTAGTTTTAAAGATATTTATATAGTTATACACATATAATTAAACATAATGTTGTATGTTGTTATACATGTAATTATAAATATAGTTACATGTGGTTATACATATAGGTACACGTATAGTTAGACTTATATCTATACAAGTAGGTATATATATTTATAGTAAAATAATTTTTGAATACTAATATATACAAATATATATTTAATATAATTTGTAAATTATATATTTAAATATAGTTATGCATAAACCTTTATAGTAAACATATAATAAGATACAATTATTTATAGTTATATGTTATTATACATATATCTTATATAACTATAAATATTTTATATAGTTAAACATATAGTTATATATAGATTATTCATACAAATAGTTATACATAAAATATAAAGTTATACATATATATACATATATAAAGTTATAAATAAATATATAGATTTTAATTGTGTAGAGTGTTATTAGATATATATATTTATATATAATCATACAACTTCAATAAATATCTAAAATATGACCAGCAATGATGTTTAGAGAGAGAGAGAGAGAAGAAATACTATATTTCTACAATTTTTTCACATGAGCAGGAAGTTACTTTGAATGACCATTTACTACTACTTCTATAGCGAAGAGATGTTTTGCTAAAGCATCATAAATTTCTTCCATATATCTGCATGTCCATATATATATATGTTGTGTGTGTGTGTGTGTGTGTGGTGTATAAAAAAATATGAAGATATATGCATTAAAATGAAAAAAAATGATATAAAAAAAATACTACTCAATAATAATAATATATAACTAAAACTCATGCCATTACATAATGAATAAAAATGATTGATGAAACTTTGCATATCGAGTATTCCCATAAAAAATAAAACAACTTAATAAAATAAATAAAATCTCACAATAATATTATATTATGAATAAAAAATATAAAATGACATTATCATTTATTAAATAAAAAAAATCACTTATAAATTCAAAAAGAAACTATAAATACTCTTAATCTATATGAATCATCTCATCTTAGTATCTCAAGATAATAAAATATAATATTACAATATAATTCTCAATAATTTTGAAATTTTTATTTTTATTTACAACTTATTATTGTTTTTTATAATTCATTTTGCTGTATTTTTATGATATGTTACTTTTTTTTATTATATTGTATTGATGTTCTTGAAATTATATTAATTTATATTTATTTTATTAAGATATGAAATAAAATTTAATAATTCTTGACTAAAAAATAATTTGTAAATATGTTTATATCATATTAAACTATAAAAGAATACTGACATAAAAGAGTACTCATATATATTCACTAGTACTATAAAATAATGTTTCATTAATGATACATACATTTCCATTATACTTCTCATTTTTCTTATATTCTTTATTACTATTTATTACAAGATAGATCTGCCACAAATTTTGTGAAACACGAAACATAGATTCAAGCTTGTAGGTCACAACTAATAGTTATGATACTCAACTAATAACTACAAAGTTCAACTAACAATTACTACTAATATTTATTAGTTTTTTAAATTGTTTAAAATAAACATATTTCAGCACAGAAAAATTACCGTGTGTTAAAAGATGATGTTATTAACATGGCAGGATAAAGGGTATCCTAACTAATGTTGTCATAAAAAGAATACTCTTGTATGACATGAAATTCATCAACATTACAGAGATACCCAAACTCTTAATAATCCACTGTTGTTAATGGTATAAATATTATTAATATAAATTTGGTAGAAGTTGAATTGTTAGAGTAATAATAAACTACATTGTTATAGATAAAATCATAAATTGAAGTTAAAACATTTTTTGGTAGAAAAAATCTATAGTGTTGCATGACATTGTGGGGATTATAAACATTAAAAATTTCTAAATATTTTTAATAGTTTTATATCCTCTATCTAAAAAAAAATGTTATAGATTTAAAATATTATACTTTTTTTATCTACCTACCCTTCTCCCAAACTCAACCCAAAATTATTATTTGGCTTGTATATAAGCTATGAGGCTTCATGATTATATAGGTAAAACTCATGTCACAACATTGAACAACATGATAAAAGATAGCACCATGGAAAACTTATCCAACATCTACGAGGATCGGATTCATATTTTCATTGTTAGAATATTCATCATCTTTTACCGATTAGTCTACCATGTGTTGGTTCAGATTTTATTACCATGATATTTGTTTTTACAAATATTATTCTTGATGGTAATTATGTACAAAAATGTTTCGTTCATATATTATATACTATCTTAGCTTGAGTGTCCATGACACATTGCTACATATTGATCTTATTATATCAATATGAAATTATTATTTTAATATTACTGAACTTGATTCAACACGTCCACTCATCTCTAACACAAGAGAGATCACAATGAATCACACACTACGAGACATCTATTGAAGGAATATTGAAATTATTAGAAATATAAGTGTTTTATTTCAAGAAACATAAATATGAAGTTATTATGTTTGAGATAATTTTGAGATAAATTTAATTTACAAAATATTAGATACATGATAAATATAAATCTTTCACACACACACACACACACACACACACACACCATGATAATCTTTGTTAAAGATAAGTGCAACCATAAGAATATAAATTAATCATGTAGGAAAATTATAATAAAGTCTATGAAAAAATTAATAATGAATAATTATTTTTATATCATATGTTGACTTAAAAGTTTATCACATGCTTACTTGCATGAATATCATGTGTTAGTATGTATTATATCCATATCTTGGCTTACATGAGTGATAAGTATTTGATTATGTGCTTACTATGTGATCTAGTGCATTAATGCCAAGTGCTTGAAAGTGTGCTTATTATATGATGATGTGTATACCTGTCAAGGATTGACTTGACATGTGAAAGCTATGTGTTGGCTTACTAAATGTTGCATCAAAAATTTAAAAACATGGAATCTTGCCTATAAATAAAAGTGTTTTGGGCTTTCTAGCACACAATAACATATATCAAGAGATCATTTAAAAGTGAATTGAGAATCTCTTGCTCAATTATTTTCAATTACATGTGTGAATATTATTGAATTTTCTAGAAGTTGGTAGATTAGTTCAAACTGGTTCAATTAAGTATAATCAATTTTATTTAATTTGACATGCTAAACTTTATTTTAATTATTTTATTTATTTTATTTATTTTAATTATTCTATTTATTTATTTATTTTATTTATTATTTATTTATTTATTTTATTTATTTATTTATTTTATTTTTTATATTTATTTATTTTATTTATTTTATTTATTTTATTTTATTTATTTTATTATTTATTTATTTTATTATTTTATTATTTTATTATATTTTATTTATTTTATTTATTTTATTTATTTTATTTATTTTATTTATTTTATTATTTTATTATTTTATTATTTTATATTTATTATTTATTTTATTCATTTTATTCATTTTATTCATTTATTCATTTTATTCATTTTATTCATTTTTTATTTTATTATTTTACTTATTTTACTTATTTTACTTATTTTACTTATTTTACTTATTTACTTATTTTACTTATTTACTTATTTTATTATTTTATTTATTATTTATTTTATTTATTTTATTTATTTTATTTATTTTATTTATTTTATTTATTTTATTATTTTTTTTTTATTTTATTTATTTTATTTATTTTATTTATTTTTTATTTTATTTATTTTATTTTATTTTATTTTATTTTATTTTTGAATTCAATCATTACTCTTTTTTGAATATTTTTTGTTGATATCAAGTCGGCATACCTAAGTATGTATACTAGTTATGTACAAAATACATGCATATTGATGTATGCTGTTTTTGTAAATATCAAGTCGGCATACCTAAGTATGTATACTAGTTATGTATAAAATACACATGCATATTAATGTATACTATTTTTGTAGATATCAAGTAGACAAACCTAAGTATATATATTGTTTATAAATATTGTTTTTGTAAATGATCACGATCAGAACCACACAGTGACAACGTATTATATCACAGGTGCATGAAGCATTTATACAAATAAGGTTATATACGAAATCCAAGCATACCATATGGTGATTAAAAAAGAAACTCGAAAATAAAAAAAAATAGAATAAAAATGCTTACTTTTTGATTATGCAATCCAAGATAATCGATGAACATACCTCAAATCAATAATATTTTAAAACTTAAACGTCGAATTAATTTTAGTTGAATCGGCGTCAAGAGATAATGACGGAATGAGGAGGAATTTGACTCTGTTACGATTAGAGATGCGTCAAGTCGAGAGAGATAATGTATATTTTAGGATAATATTTATATTTTTAATTATTAAAACATTAAATAAATAATATATATATATAATAAAAAAAATACTCATTAATTTTATTTACTATCAAAATATTTTCAACAAAATTAATGTGCATGTATCAAGGTACAAATGAAAAATAAATACCTTACAATTTTTTATTATAATATTAATTAAACAATAAATATATAAACAATAAATATATAAACAATAAAAAAATATGTTTTGCCTTAAAAAAATATCAAATATGTATGAAATTAACAAACTTCATATAATAATATATAAATGAAAAGATGATTTGTCTTCTAGCCACTCGCCTAAAAGTTATAAGATACAATTATTGTTAAAAAATCTATAAATATTTTTATTTTATGGTTATAAATTTTTAAGAATTCATATTAATTTTTACGAAGATAATATGAAATAATTTTAAATGCACAAAATTTCATATTATTTGATATAATTAATAATTTTTAAAATTCAAAAAATTACTTAAAGTGAGAAGATAATTAAAAAAATTAATATTTTATTTTATTAAAAACTTAATGTTAAAAGCTAATTGTAAAAATATCACTCAATTGTTTAATTTTTATATATTTTAGTAGGATTAAACATCTATATATTTATTTATAATTATTATTTTATTTTTTTTAACTTTATTGAAAAAAATTATATTTTTATTATATTTCAAGATTTTCATGATTTGTATTATTTATTTTTTTCAAAGTTTTCTATAATCATAAAATTTTTTTAATACATATAATAATATTAATATTTACTAGTTTATTCGTCAATTCAGATATTTTTTGAAATATTTCTATTTTATCATTCAATGAATTAATTTACATTTAAATTAGTAGAAATTTTAATGTATGTTAATTAAAATTTTAAATTATCGAAAAAATACTTATTGAATTAATTATTTAATGTTACTTTAATTTAAATTATTTAGTTTCTTAATTAAAAATTTTAGAAAAATTTTTTGTATAATTTTTAAAAAATTAATACATCATAAAAATTGTTATTTTAATCCTTATTAATATAATTTTTTTGTATTTTTATATATTTTAAATTAATTATTTATAATATTATTATTTTTTGATTTTACGAGAAGAATGTATGTTTCAAGGATTGCTCATTTATAAACCAATAACATAAATTTAATAAACAAAATTAAATAAAATATTGAAATAAATAATAAATAAAAGTAATTATATAATTAAATATTGGTTAGAGAAATATCATCGCTAAATCCATAGCTAGATTATGGATTTTATAAGCTAGGGAAATTTCATCGCTATATTATGAATTTTATTAGCTCGAGAAAATCAATCACTAAATCCATTGCTAAATTACAGATTTTATAAGTTAGGGAAATTCCGTCCCTAAATCCATCACAAAATTAAAAATTTTATTTTCTACGAAATAATGTCGTTAAATTCGTCACTAATTTATGGAATTTATTAGCTAGGTATATTCGCTCGCAAAATCCGTAGCTAAAATACGGATTTTATTAGCTAGGGAAAATCCGTCACTAAATCCGTAGCTAAAATATGGATTTTATTAGCTATTAAAAATACGTTGCTAAATCCGTAGCTAAATTACTAATTTTATTAGTAAGGGAAAATTCATCGCTAAATTCATCTCTAAATTCATCACTAAATCAAGGATTTTATTAGCAAGGGAAAGTCAGTCGCTAAATCTGTTACTAAATCATCGATTTTATTAGCGGGGGATAATCCGTCGCTAAATCAAGGATTTTATTAGCAAGGAAAAACCAATCACTAAATTCATAGCTAAATGAATGATTTTATTAGCAAGAAAAATTCTGTTGCTAAATACATCACTAAAAATTAGCTAGAAAAAATACGTCGCTAAATCCGTTAAGAATTTCAGGCTTTAAATAGCGAGGGATATTTTGTGGCAATATCCATCGCTAAAATCCCCGCTTTTATTGAAGGGAAAGTACGAAAATTTTCCGTCGCTAATCAGTCGCTAAATCCGTCGCTAAAATCCATGCTTTTCTTGAACTGAAGTTACAAGAATTTTTAGTTGCTAATTCATCGCTAATCCGTCGCTAAATTAATCGCTAAAATCCATACTTTTCATAAATGAAAGTTCTGAAAATTTTTCATAGCTAATCCATCGCTAAATCCGTCGCTAAAATCCCCACTTTTCTTAAGCAGAATTTTCGAAAATTTTTCCCTCGCTAATCCGTCACTAATCTGTTGCTATTTCTTTTTCATTAAAAAATCATCAATTCCTTGCTAATCTCTAGCTAATTCCTTGCAAATTAGCTAGGGATTGATCGTTAGCTAATTTTCCCTAGCTAAATCGATATTTTCTTGTAGTAAAAAAATCTTGAATTCAAATCAACTTAGGGTCAGTTTGGTAGTAATTTTCAAAAGTGTTTATAGTGTTAAAAATAATTTTAAGTGTTTTTAAAACAAAAAAAATTTATTAGTATATTTTAATTAACTCTTTTAAAATCCTAAAAAATACTTGAAGTATTCTTTTAATAACTACACAAACATATTTATTTTTTAAATCATCAAAATTATTTTGATGTAATTAAAACATCTATGTATTTATCTTTAAATATAAGTTTATTTTCTTTTAAATATAATGAAAATTTTAAAATTTTTTTTATAATTCAATAATTTTAAATCTTTTAGTAAATATTTTTTTAATAGATTCATATAATCATAAAATTTTATTTTTATTTTAAATAATATAAATATTTACTTGTTTATTCATTAATTGAGGTATTTTTATAATTTTTTTATTTAATCATACAATTAAATATTTTAGCATTTTATTAGTATTAATTTTTATGTATGTTCATTATTAATTAAATAATCTTTAGAATGATTAATTATATAATTAATTATTTAATGTTTATTTAATACAAATATTTAAATAACATAATTATATTTTTTGGAAAAATATTTTGTATAATTTTTTAAAAATTTTATAATCATAAAAAATAGTTATTTTAGTTTTTAGTAATACAAAATTTTATTTATATTTAAATATTTTTGAAATTATTTATTTATAATATCTTATCTTTATAATATATGGGAAGAATGTGTCTTTCAAGGTTTGCTCATCCATAGACCATGACATATATTTAATATAAAAAATTACACAAAATATTAAAACAAATAATATATAAAAAAATTTAAATCATTAAAGATTAGCAAAGAAAATTATCCCCAGACCAAATAGCTAGAGAAATATTCATAGATAAACTCATATATTTTGTGAAAAATATCAATTATAGGAATAATCACTACCAATTAAATATAAAATAATAAAAAAATTTTCAGAATATTATTTAACGAGGGATTTTGTATCCAACTAATTAGCTAGGGGAAACCCATCTCTTAAATCATTGCTAAAATGTCCACCAATCTTTGCGTTAAAATTTAGGATAATATTAGTTAGGGACATTTTAAATCTAAAATTTCCAACTCTAATCTATCACAAATTCATCGAAATTTTGTAATTTAATGTAAAATCAAACATCTCTTGCTATTCTCTAGCTAATCCCTCGCTAATTAGCTAGGGATTATTTCTCAAGCATTTCCATAGCTAAACAGACATTTTATTTTAGTGATATAGACATATTGATAGAGAGATTGATTGATTGATAGACAAATAGATAGAGATAAATAGATAGATAAACATATAGAAAGATAGATTGGTTGATAGATAGATAGATTGATCAATAGATAGATAAACAAATAGATAGATAGATAGATAGATAAACATATAGATAGACTAATAGATAGATAAATAAATAGATAGATAGATATATAGATAGTAAGTTAGATAGATATATAGATGAATAGATAGATAGGTAGACAGATAGATTGAAAGAAAGATAGATAGATACATACATACAACATACATACATGATAGATAGAGACAGATAGATAAATAGATAGATAGATAGATAAATAGATAAATAGATAGACATATTGATAGATAGATCGATAGATAGACATATAGACAAATATATAGATAGATACATAGACTGATAGATATATAGATAGATAAACAGATCGATATATAGATAGATAGATAAATAGACAAAAAGATAAAAAGATAGATAGATAGACAGATAGATAGAAAATAGATAGATAGATAGATAGATATAGATATATAGATAGATATAAATAAATAGATACTGAGATAGATAGAAACAAGATAGACATATAGATAAACAAATAATAGAGAAAAGATGGATAGAAATATATACAAGTGATAGAGAGATAGATAGACAGTCAGATAGACACACATATAGAAAGACACACTGATAGATAGACACACAAATTGATAAAAAATAGAATAATAAATAGATAGACATTAAGACAAACACAAAAACAAACAGAAAGATAGTCAGTCAGGCAGATAGTCAGGGAGGCAGGTAGACAAATAGACAGACAAATATATAAACACATAAACAAACAAATAGATAGACAAACAAAAAGATAGATAGATAGATAGAGAGACAGATTGATAGACAAATATATTGACAAATTGATAGCCAGATAGATATAGAAATATAAAAGAAGATAGAAAAATAGATAGATTAAGAGATAGATAAACAGACAAATAGATAGACAGATAAATAGACATATAGATTGAAAGAAAGAAGAAATATAGATACATAGATATAAAGATTGATAGATAGACAGATAGACAGATAGATAGAAAGACAATAGATATTAAAATAGACAAACAGATTGATAGACAGATAGATAAATAGATAGAGATAGACAAACAAACAAACTATATAGACAGACAGATAAATAGATACACAATAAAAAGATAGATGAGAGTCAGGGAGGTAGAAAGTCAATCAGGTAGGCAGACAAATAGATAGATAGATAAATATATAGATAGAAAAACAAATAGACATGCAAATAGATAGACAAATAGAAAAATTGGCATATAGATAGTTTGATAGATAGATTAATACACAAATTGATATACTAATAGATAGACAGATTAATACACAGATAGATAGATAGATAGATAGAATGATAAATAGATAGATACATACATATATATATATATATAGTAAGAGATATAAATAGATATATAGATAGACAGATAGAAAGATATTTATATAGATAGATTGATAGATAGATAAATAGAGAGATTGATAGGCAGATTTATATATATATTCAAATATAGATTGATAAAGAGATTGAAAGATAGACATATAGATATACAACTAGATAGACAAACAGATAGATAGACAGATGGATAGATTTTTAGACTTCATGTATGTAGACAATTAGGCAGGTAGGTAAGCAGGCAGACAAAAAGACAGACAAACTAATAGACAAATAGATACACAGATTGGAAGATATTTAGATAAACAAATAGAAACAGAAAGATATTTAGATA
>JAREIK010013730.1:0-15653 GCA_029783825.1 Sapria himalayana | reverse complement strand
TTATTATTCTTTTCTTCTTCTTATCTTATTTATCTTCTTTTTCTTCTTTTTCTTCTTATTCTTTTTATTTATCTTAATCATCTTATTATTATTATTATCATTTTTCTTCTTCTTATTCTTCTTATTCTTCTTTTTCTTATTCTTCTTATTCATGTTATTCTCTTATTCTTCTTATTCTTCTTTATTCTTGTTTTATTCAACTTATTCTTCTTATTCTTCTTACTCATTTTATTTTTATATTCTTTTCTATTCTCCTTATTCTTCTTATTCATTTTCATTCTGTTTATCTTTTTATTCTAATTATTATTCTTATTCTTCTTATTTTTATTATTCTTCTTATTCGTCTATTCTTCTTATCATTTCTTCTTCTTCATAATTTTCTTATTCTTTTTATTTTTCTTATTCTTTTTTTTCATCTTAATCTACTTATACGTCTTATTCTTCTTATTATTCACATTCTTTTATTCTTCTTATTCTTCTTATTCTTCTTATTCTTCTTATTCTTCTATTCTTCATATATTTATTCTTCTTATTCTTCTTATTCTTCTAATACTTTTTATTCTTCTTATTCTACTTATTCTTATTATTCTCTTATTCTTCGTATTCTTCTTAATCTTTGTTTTCATCTTATTTTCCTATTCTTCTTTATCTTTTTATTCTACTTTCTTCTTTTTTCTTTTTATACTTTTATTGGCATTATTCTTCCTATTCTTTTATTACTCTTATTATTTTATTATTTTTATCCTTCTTATTCTTATTATTCTTATAATTCTATTATTATTCTTATTTTTTTTATTCTTCTTATTATTTTTTATTCATCTATTCTTTTTATTCATCTTATTCTTTTTATTCTTTTTATTAATCTCTAATAATATATTCTTTATATTATTCTTTTCATTTTATTCTTTATATTTTTCTAATTTTATTCTGCTTATTCTTCTTATTCTTGGATTCATCTTTTTCTTTTTTTATTCTTAATCTTATTATTCATTTTATTCTTATTTTATCTTATTCTTCGTATCTTCTTAATATTCTTAATCTTTTTATTATTCTTATATTTCTTATTCCACTTATTATTCTTTTTCTTCTTTTCTTCTTATTATTCATATTCTTCTTTTTTTCTTTTTCTTTTTATTCTTCTTTCTTCTTCATCATCATTATTTCTTTTCTTCTTTTCATCTTATTATTCTTAACCTCCTTTTTCTTTTTATCTTCTTATTCTTCCTTCTTTTATTCTTATTCTTTTTTTTTATTCTTTTTTATTCTTATTTCTTTTTATTCTACTTATTTTCCTTATTCTTCTTATTCTCCTTTTTAATGTTTTTTTCTTAATTATAATATCCCTCTCTTTGGTGGAGGAATACCATTGTTACATGCTAAGATACTACCCTTTGCCCCATTACACCATTTTAAACATTTAAAAAAAATATGCAAGTATTGATAATGTCCTACGCTATCTATTATGTCGAAACTCTAACTTTTATTCCATAGGATTCTCCTAGTTTCCATTTTTATGAAATTTAGCAATTTTAAAACACTACTTGAGACCTTCTGCCTGCCAGTCTACTAAAGACTTTCTGCTTGATTTTTTCTACTTGAATTTTCTGCTTGATTTTTCTACTTGAATTATCTGCTTGAGCTTTCTGCTTGAGCTTTCTGTTTCACATTCTACCTACCTATCTTCTCAGAGCTAAATTTCTTATATTTTCCTACTATCTCTTTTGCACCTTAATCATCATCTTCTGCTGTAACTTTGGATATACATCCACTAGTTTACTACCTATATCTTTGTCATCTTGTATAGCTCCTACCTTTGGCCACTCTCTTGCTCTACTATCCTTTCTAAACAACATTCCTACTACTGCCCTGGTTGCTCCTTTTAGTGTCGCCTAATTCTTTGTGCACTTGTATAGCTTCTGCTTTGACTGTCACCTATAGCCACATATCGCATCAAACATACAATACAATCCTAGCTGGTGTTGCCTGTCTGCATTTATGGTGCTCGCCCTTATTGTTTCAGTTTGTGTATAAAGTAGTTACTATCAATTAGCTGCTGTAGTTTGTTTCTGCTGTTATTATTGAGCTCCTTCTAGTTCCTGCCAAGCTCTCTACTACTTCTAGAGTTATTTCTCTTCCATTCTTTTTCTCTGTTTCAGACAAACAAACAAAGAATAACAAACAAACAAGTCACATCTTCTCTGCTTCTGTCTATGTGTCTTTATCACCAAAGCAGTAGAATAATCTACAGTTGGACCAGCTTTATTTGCCTCTGCCATCTGCCCATTCAGAAAAAGAAACCAAAACAAACAAATATACATCCATCACCTCCTCTCCCTTGCTGCTGCCTCTCTACCAGCAACATGCCACACCCCACCTTCTGCAATAATATTCATTCCAAATTCTAACACAAATTCCAAATTCTAATAAATACGTGGTTACACCCGGCCATCACGTATCAACTAACAAACCCCCAGGTAGACCCGGCCATCACGTGGAAACTATCAAACCTCCGGGCAAACCGAACCATCACGTGGAACCTAATAAACCCCCGGGTAATCCTAGCCATCATGTGGACCTAATAAACCTCTGGTAAACCTAGTCATCACGTGGCACCTAATAAACCTCCGGGTAAACCTGGCCATCACGTGGCACCTAATAAACCTCCGGGTGAATCTATCCATCACGTGTCCACTAATCACATATAATTTTTCCCCCACTCACATGTGCTTTTCCAGAATTACCATATCATAAATATTTCCCAAATCTCAAAGAAATCAAATTTTTAAAATAATATTTTTTAAGGTGGTTTAAAACCTCAAACCACGTACCCCAAACATCCCCAAATACCACATACTCATCCATGAACACAATAAAAATTTCAAACATTTAAAAAGTTAACAAAATTCAAATGAAATGATAACTTGTTATACATGAAACCAAAAACCATGTTTGAATGCAACCAACCATCTGATCAAAACAGTATATATATGTAAAGTATTAAATCATAATAGACAGGATTGGAAAGCATACCCAATTTGCCCAAACTTTATGTAATTTCTCGTAATAACATAAAAATGGAAACCTAACCAAATGACGTTTAAAATTTACAAACCACATATCAATGGAAAGCCCAAGAGATCATGAACTCATCAGTACCATCATTGTGGTCAAATAGTCACCGGAATGGCTGGAAAATAACAAAAAACTGATAGAGAAATGGTGCAGCCGCCAGCGGGTTCACTACCAGATCCCGGCGCGTCCGCGGGTAGTTAGCCATGAAATTTCATGGCTAGCATCATCCGGTCATGGCGCACCTGGTGGTCCAGCGCGTGTCGTTGGTGGATGGCCGGTGGTACCTCGTCTGATCCAATCTCTAATGGCTCACAATTGCACAAAAAACCCAACTTGGTTCCCCATTTGGAGAGCTTTTTCCTAGGGTTTTGGAGTTCAAGAGGGTGTTTTGGGGCTAGGGTTTCATTTGGCACCCAAAGACATGTTTATATAGAGCTTAGGGTCATTTTTGGGTAAAATTTGTAGACAGGCCTAAACACTGCTAAAGTGCTGCTGTTTGAACTTTTCAGGCATAACTTTTAATTCGTAAGTTGGATTTTGACATTCCTCTAGTCTATGAACTCGTATCGATGAAACCTACGAAATGGTATCTTGGTCAACCAAAAATTAATCAGCCTTGAAAAGTTGACTTTGACCACATATTAAGAATTGGTCAACTCTGGTCAAACAAAGTCAAACATGTTTAAAAGCTTGTATTGTTTTGGTACGGGTCATTACAAACTACCCCCCTTGGGGAAAAAAAATTTCGTCCAAGAAAATGCCCAAATTTATGATTTTTCCCCCACTTTTTCCGTAAGTTTCCACCAAATCAACCCCAACACTCAAGCACACCCAACGCCACTGCTCCTATTTTCTGAGGATCCACATAAATGCGATCAGTAGAAACTACATGTTCGAGAAACCTCACTCGGCTCAACCAAAAATTTACATTTGCTGAACTTGGCATACAACTGGTATTGCCTTACAGTCTGCCACACCAAACCCATATGTCTCTCATGTTCTAACTCACTTCTCGAGTACACCAAGATTTGCCGACAAAGACAATGATGAACCAATCTACGTATGGATGGAACACATGGTTCATTAAATTCATGAAAGCTACTGGGGCATTGGTAAGTCCAAAAGACATTACTAGAACTCATAATGCCCATATCTCGTCCTAAATACTATCTTGGAAATGTTCGATTCCCTAATCCTTAACCGAAGGTACCTGACCTCAAGTCAGTCTTGAAGAACACTCTTGTACCATGGAGCTGATTAAATAGGTTATCAATCTGAGGCAAGGATATTTTTACAAACTCTATTCCAAAAATAAATGAAACATAATCAATTCCAAGGATAAGGCTAGGATGATATACAAAACACTGGATATGTACAACACCAAGGAATTCAAGAACCTAACCTCTGATACCAAGCTGACAAGACTCGACCTGGATACCCTTCCCATATTTCCCAGATGGTCCTGCCTGGTGAAATCAACATATGTAATACCACAATATCTCAATTATATAAAAAATCCACAACCGCTCAATACCATTACCAACCCAAATTAATATAGGTCATAACCACATGCATACATAATAAGGACTCATATGAGTTTACTACCAATACAGAGCATTCTAAGAGTATTTGTGAAATTTAGGGATATAATGAAAATACAAGTCCAATAAACAAGACAGATGAATGAAGTAGAATACTGTAGCTATAGCAGACAGAGCGGTGTAAATCTGGCGTGAGGTAGGCCCTACGATCTGCCTGGACCTAGGGAACAAATTTAAAACAATAAACGTGAGAATATAAATCTCAGTAAGTGGTATAGTTATAAAAAAATACTGTTTATTTTAAAACATTTCTTCTTTCAAGAACTCACGCCCACTCTTTTGTAAAGTTTCCCCGTTTAAAATATTTCACAAAACCCGATTCTACCCAGCCCAATCAAACAAATTTCATGCTCAAAATCTAACCGACATAACTACGAATAAACAATAATGTAGTATAACCCATTCACAACACACATATGAATTGTCCACAATGCACAAATCAAGCATAAAGCATGTATGACCATCATGTTGCAAAAACAACTATTGAAGTACCAAAATCATAAGTATTATATGGTTTATACCTTATTTAGAAGTCAACCGTGTACCATACCAGAAACACACCATAAACCATCGGTAAGCTCGACCTCACAACACCATGACAACTAATAAATCTATGGATACACCCGGCCATCACGTGGAAATTAACAAACCACCAGGTAGACCCGGCCATCACGTGGCAACTAACAAATCTCCAGGTAAACCCGACCATCACGTGGTAACTAACATGCCCCCAGGTAGACCCGCCATCACGTAGCAACTATCAAACCTTCGGGCAAGCCCAGCCATCACGTGGCACCTAATAAACCTCCGGGTAAACCTGGCCATCACGTGGCACCTAATAAACCTTAGGGTAAACCTGACCATCATGTGGCACCTAATAAATCTCCAGGTGAACCAATCCATCACGTGTCCACTAATCACATATAATCTTTCCCCCACTCACATGTGCTTTTCCAGAATTACCGTATCATAAATATTTTCCAAATCTCAAAAATCAAATTTTTTAAAATAATATTTTGTAAGGTGGTTTAAAACCTCAAACCACGTACCCCAAACATTAAAATACCCACAGACTCATCCATGAACACAATAAAATTTCAAACAATTAAAATATTGACAAAATTCACATGAAATGATAACTTGTTTTTATATGAAACCGAAAACCATGTTTAAATGCAACCAACCATCTGATCAAAATAGTATATATATGTAAAGTATTAAATCATAATAGATATATCGATATAATATCCCAAATCATTTAAAAACATATAAACCACTCAGAGACTATAGATGATTAGTCCTGCTCCCATGCAGGATTGTTTCTACTCGGCGTGAGGGCCTGTAATACCAATAAAATACCACTTAGGTTTAATAACTAAACCAATGTCATCAGAATGCCCCGAAGGCCTTAGAATAATTTTTGGAACTACAAAACCCTAAATTGCACCATGACAAGCCTAGTTATATAGTGTGCCCGATAGACTAGATACCCAAAATTAGGGCTTTTTGCCTCGAGCTCTTTTTTTCAAAAATGAACCATCCAATAATTCCAAAAAATGTCTAATTTCATTAATCCAACTCCAATTTTTCTTAATTTGACTAACTGATACCCAATTTCTGCTCAAACTTCTCAATAATTGCCCGTAAAACCTAAAAATGAAAACCTAACCAAACGACATTTAAAATTTACAAACCACATATCAATGGAAATCACAAAAGATCAAGAACTCATCAGTACCAATAACTTGGCCAACTAGTCAGTAGAATGGCTGGAAAATTACAAAAATCTGATAGAGAAATGGTGCAGCCGCTGGCGGTTCGCCGGCCAGATCCCTCGCATCCGCTAGTGGTTAGCCATGAAATTTCACAGATGGCATTGTCAAGCCGTGGCACACCTGGCTATCCAGCATGTCTAGTCTGAGGATGGCTGGTGGTGCCTCGTCTAATCCGTATCTCTCACGGCTCCAATTGCACAAAAGCCTACTGGTTACCATTTTGGAGAGATTTTTCTAGGGTTTGGGAGTACAAGAGGCTGTTTTGGGGGCTTGGGTTTCATTTGGCATCCAAAGACATGCTTATATAGAGTCTAGGTTCATTTTCAGGTAAAAATTTCAGACCGACCTAAACACTATAAAGTGCTGCTGTTTGAATTTCTCAGGCATATCTTTTATCCATAAGTTAGATTTTAACCTTCCGCTTCTATGAACTCGTATCGACGAGAGTTACGAAATAGTGTTTGGTCAACCAAAAATTAATCACCATTGAAAAAGTCAACTTTGACCACATACTAAGTATTGGTCAACCCAGATCAAACTTAGTCAAACATGTTAAAAACACTTGTATTGTTTGGTACGGGTCATTACAATACAAGCATGGATAAATAGAAAGATAGAAATAAAGACCTAAAGATTACATAAACCAATCTAGAATTATATCAAAGTATAATGGAAATACAAAGAAAAGCTAATAAAATCTAAGCATCCAGGACAAAAGGATAAGAGGATAAGGGTCAGCATAAAAAGTGGCAGATTAAAAACAAAACAGCCTGGACAAAGAAGATAGAGGCTAGATAAAGACACCAAAAAAAGTCAAACTCGTATGTAACTAAAACAAAATAGAAGCTAAATAGAAGAAAGGACTACAAGGAGAATGCAATCTAGAAAAATAGTGAACATGAAAGGCTAAATTGATGGAAGAAGCAAGTTGGAGATTTTGAAAGTATTTCAAAACAAAAGAAAGCTTTTTAATTATAAGATAGATGAATGTATCTAGGTTTTGTTTATGTTTTTTAAGAATTTACTATGTAAGGAATTTGCTTATGTGCTAAAAATTTTAGTCAACCCATGATTTTCCTCCACCAAAGTGAAAGTTTTTTAAATAATAAAACAACTTTTTAAAAAAAACTAAAAATAAAATAAAGGAAGAATAAAAAGAATAAGAAGAATAAGAAGAATAAAAAGAATGTGAATAATAAGTAGAATAAGAAGTATAAGAAATAATAAAAAGAATAAAGAATAAAAAAAATAAGAAGAATATGAAGAATCAGAATAATAAGAATATTAAAAAGAATAAGAAAAATTAGATTAATAAGAAGAATAAGTAGAATAAAAAAGAATAAGAAGGATAAAAAGAATAAAAAGTATAAAAAATTATAAGAAGAATAAGAAGAATTTGAGAAATAAGAGGAATAAGAAAATAATAATTAGAAGGGTAACAAGTATAAGAAGGATAAAAAGCATATGAAATATAAGAAGGATTATAAGGAATAGAAGGATAGGAAGGATAAAAGGATAACATGGATAAGAAGGATAAGTAGGATAAGAAAGATAAGAAGAATAATAAGAATAATGAGAATAAGAAGAATAAAAAATAAGTAGAATAAAAGAATATGAATAATAAAAGTATTACTAAAATAAAAAGAATAAAAAGAAGAAAAACATATAAAGAATATAAAGAATATAATGAATAAGATTAATAAGATGAATAAGAAGAATAAGAAGAATAGAAGACTAAGAAGAATAGAAAAAGAAAAAGAAAGAAAAAGAAGAAAAGAAGAAAAAAGAAGAATAAGAAGACTAAGATTACTAAGAAGAATAATAAAAATTTGAAGAATAAAAAGAATGAGAAGAATACGAAGAATAAGAAGCATATGAAGAATAAAAAGATACGAAGAATAAGAAGAATAAGAAGAAAATAAGAATTAGAAGAATAAGAAGAAAAGTAATATAAAAAGAATAATAAATATGAAGAATAAAAAATAAATGAAGAATGAGAAGAATAAGACCAAAAATAAGCATACGAAGAATAGAAGAATAAAAAAAATAATTATAATAAGAAAAAAGAAAAAGAAGAATAAGAAAGATAAGAAGAATAAAATAAATAAGAAAGAGAAGAAGAATAAGATGAAATAAGAATAAAAATAAGAATAACAAGAATAAGAAGAATAATAAAAATAAGAAGAATAAAAAAATATGAATAATAAGTAGAATAGAAAAGAGTAAGAAGAATAAGAAGAATAAAAAGAATAAGAAGAATATGAAGAATATGAAGAATAAGAAAAATAAGAGGAATTAGAAAAATAAAAAGAAAAGAAGAATAAAAAAATTTTAAAAAATAAGAATAAATAAATAAGATAAAGAAGAATAACAATTATTATCATTATTAGAAATAAAAGAATATGAAGATAAGAAGAATAAGAAAAATATAGAAGAATAAGAAGAATAAGAAGAATAAGAAGAATAAGAGAATAGAAGAATAAGAAATAAGAAGAATAAGAAGAATATGAAGAATAAGAAGAATATAATAAGAAGAATAAGAAGAATATGGAGAATATTAAGAATATTAAGAATATTTAAAATATTAAGAATATTTAGAATAGAAGAATAAGAAGAATAAGAAGAATAAGAAGAATTTGAAGAATAAGTAGAATAAGATGAATAAGAAGAAGATAGAAGAATAAGTAGAATAAGAAGAATAAGAAGAATAAAAAAGAATAAGAAGAATAAGAAGAATATGGAGAATATATATTTAGAATATTAAGAATAATTAGAATAAGAAGAATAAGATGAATAAAAGAATAAGAAGAATAAGAAGAATATGGAGAATATTAAGAATATTATATATTTAGAATATTAAGAATAATTAGAATAAAAGAATACTGAAGAAAAGAAGTATAAGAAGAATAAAAATAATAATAAAATAAAGAAGAATAATAAAAAAACAAGATTAAAAATTATTAGAAGAATAGATAATACTAAGAATAAGAAGAATATAAAAAAGAAGAAATAGAAGTATAACAAAAAAAAGAAGAATGAAAAAATAAGAAGAATAAGAAGAATTAGAGTAATAAGTAAGATAAGAAGGATAAGATGAATATTAAGAATAAGAAAAATATAAAGAATATGAAGAATAAAATGAATAAAAAGAATAAATAGGATAATAAGAATTAGAGGAATAAGTGAATTAAGAAGAATAAGATGAATATGAAGAATAAAAATAATATAAAGAATAGAAGAAGAATAAAAAAAAATAAGAAGAATAATGAGAATAAGAATAATTAAAAATTAAGAAGAAGAAGAAGAATTAGAAGAATAAGTAAAATATGTAGACTAAGTAGAAAAGAACCTCCCTATTGAAAATATATAGCGCTCAATTTTAGTGAGAGAAAGTTTAAACTTTTATAGAGATAAACCTGCATTTTTGATCAATATAAACTCCATTTTAATCAAAAATTGGAGAATAATGATCTCTTAACCAATAAAAAAGTATTTGTGAGTATTGGTAAGGAAATAATGCTATAATGTCTAAGAAATTCGAAAAAAAAAACAAAGAACTAGCATTACATTTTTCAAAGGCAAAACTTGTGTAGATTGTTGAACCCTTCTTTTCATTAATTGGCAACATTTCACTTGGTAAACCTCAATTTGATATTTTTCCAGCATTTTTGGCTATGCTGAAGCAAAAATAAGTGGTTAAAATGGCATTCTATGATGCAAAACATCTATTTTTCAATTCCAAGTTGAAATGTCTTCCACTATATATGGATATGAAGGCTATGGATGATTGATGAATATCCTATGATAATTTTGATGTGGACTTTCGAGTTCACCCCATTACATAAATGTCCATTAGGCCCGGTATGTTTTTCTTTACTAAAACTTTCTATTCACATGTTTAATAAGCTTTCTCTCCTCTCTATTGCTCACTATTTGGGTAAACCTTGAATCAGGGATGAAGTAACTGCATATATGATTCGACCGAGTTACACTAGGTTATGTGTGAGGTACTTCTCTAACACAAACCTCCACAGAGGTTGTAGGTTGGAAGTAATGAGAAGAGGGGTTTTGGCAACCAATCCTTTTAGAATACTTATCTCCTTTTTGTAATTCCTATAATAAAATGGGATATGAGTTAAAACAATGCATAGAAAAAAATTTTAAATCTATAAAATTAGAAATAGAAAGAAAAGAAATTAGAATATATGATTAAGAAAGGTCAGGAAATATGTAGTGAGGAGGGGTAGGGATAGAAGCAAGTTTATTAAAGGAGGAGAGGTGGAGGAGGTAGTTTATGTTGAAAGGGATAGGTTAGAAGGAAGGGAAAGAGAAGGGGCAGTGCATTGGGAGGGAGTAGGTTCGGGAGGTGAAGAGGGGAGGATAGGAATGTGGATGCTTGAATGGGATAGGGACATGGAAGATTGGAGGGGAGAAGGCAGTATGGAAGAAGGAAATTTAGAGGGAGGTGAGCAAGTTGGTTTAGGTGGCACTACAAGAAAATGTTGATTTAGCTAGGAAATTTTAGCTAGGAATTTTAGCTAAGGAATTTTAGCTAGGGATCAATCCCTAGCTAAATTATGAGGGATTAGCTAGGGAATAGAAAGGAATTAATGTTTTTTAATTAAAATAAAAACTTGCAATAGATTAGTGACAGAATATTCTTTTTAAATTCTGCTCAAGAAAAAGTGGGGTATATAGCGACGATTTAGCAATGGATTTAGCGACAGAATCTCCTCTGGCTAATAAAATCCAGAAATTAGCGACGGATTTAGCGTTGGAATTTTCTAGCTAATAAATCCAAAATTAGGAGGGAATTTCTCTAGCTAATAAATCCAGAAATTAACGATGAATTTAGTGACGAAATTTTTCTAACTAATAAAACCTAGAAATTAGCGAATAATTTTCCTAGCTAATAAATCCAAAATTTAGCGATGGACTTATCATATTTTTCTCTAGCTAATAAATCCAAAAATTAGTGGGCGAATTTAGCGACGAAATTTTTCTAGCTAATAAAATCCAAAATATATCGACGGATTTAGCGACGGAACTTCTTTAGCTAATTAAATTCAGAATATAGTGACGGATTTAGTGACTGAACTTCTCTAGCTAATTAAATCCCGAACATAGTGACGGAATTTTTCTATCCAATATTTAATTATTTAATTTTTTTTAATTTATTATTAGTTTTAATATTTTATTTAATTTTGTTTATTAATGTATGTTAATGTCTATAAATGAGTGATCCTTGAGAGTTAGTCCCTCTGTAAAATCATAAAAATATATAAAAACAAAAAAAATTATATTAATAAGAACTAAAATATCTATTTTTATGATGTATTAATTTTTTAAAAAATTATACAAAAAATTTTTCAAAAAATTTTTAATTAAGAAACTTAAAAATTTGTATTAAAATAACATAAAATAATTAATTCAATATGTATATATTTATTTCGATATTTTAAAGATTAAATTAATATACATAAAATTTATACAAATATAATATAAATTAATTCATTTTATGATAAAATATAAAATATTTTCAAAATATCTTATCTGCGAATAAACTAGTAAATATTAATATGATTATTAGTATAAAAAAAATTTTATGATTATAGGAAACTTTTAAAAAAAATAATTAATACAAAATTTAAAAATTTTGAAATATAATAAAAATATAAAATTTTTCATTTAAGTTAAAAGAAAATAAATTATATTTAAAATAAATACATAGATGATTGCCCTACTCAAATTTATAAGAATTAAACAATTGAGTAATATTTTTTCTATTAGCTTTAACATGTAGTCTTTATTAAAATAATTAATATAACTTTTTTTAATTATCTTATCACTTTAAGTAATTTTTTGAATTTTAATAATTATAAATGATATCAAATAATATGAAATTTTATGTCTTTAAAATTATTACATATTATCTTCATAAAAATTAATATGATGAAATTCTTAAAAATATATAACCATAAAATATAAATTTTTATATATTTTTTAAATTAAGAGTATTTTATAACTCTTAGGAGAGTAGTTAGAAGACATATCATCTTGTCATGTATCTCTTATTATATGAAGTTTGTTAATTTTGTAGCTATTTGATATATATTTTTTAAGGCTAAACATATATATTTTTTAATTGTTTATATATTTATTGTTTAATTAATATTATAATAAAAATTATAAGGTGTATATTTTTAATCTGTACCTTGTTACACGCACATTAATTTAGTTGAAAAAATTTTTATAGTAAATAAATAAATGAGTCTTTTGTATTATATATTATATATATATTATATATATATATATAGATATATATATATATATATATATATATATTATTTTATTTAATGTTTTTTAATTTAAAATATAAATATTTTGAAAATATATATAATTTGTTATTTAATGTTCACTGTGTAGAAACTAAGTCCTCCATCTTTCTCGACATTTTCAAAGAATCAGTGATGCAACTCCTCTGCAGTCCTTCTTTCTCTCGACACCGGAGCCAACATAAATACATTCGTATTAAGCGATAATTTTATTGATTTGAGGTATGTTTTCTATCCTAATTCTTCATCGATTATCTTAATGCGTATTGATTTTGTTAATTTTTTTTCCGAAATTATTTTTTTTTAATTAGTATACATTAATTTAATTATACTTATTGTGATACATACCAATGCATTTGGGCTGTGTTGGGCAGTAGGTATGCTTATATAACTTAATTTAATTATACTTTTTTTAAATTACATATTCTATTAATTTAATTATACTTGAATTGCTTATATAAACATAATCGTATATAACATAAAATGAGTGTTTTTTTTGTGTTGGCAGTGTGTATATAGCACATAAATATATAAGTAATTTTATTATATCTATAACTATAAAAAATAGTTTACATAACATAACTATATATAAATATAACAACATAATATTTAATATATATATTATATATATCTATATCTATCTATCTATCTCTATATCTATCATAATTTTATATAAGATACATTCAATTTACATGTGTATTTTAGATATATTAGTATTATACATATAACATTTATATACATATTTTACACAAATAAATTATTATGACTGTTTGATAGGATTTTAATATGTTATTTGAAATTTGTATGTCATCATTATGAAATACCATCTAATAAATTTGTATTATGAAAATATCTATTATTCCATAATACCATGCCTACCCAATAAGTATAATTAAATTATATCTTTAAACTATATTTTATACATGGCTTTATGTATAGGGAGAAACACACACTCTTATAAAATGTAAGGGTGTTAATTAGAATCTGTAAATTTAAAGTATAGTCACTTAAAATGTATTAATGTCAAATTAATATCTATACATTTATTGACCGGTTTTCAATTAGTTCAAATAAAAATGTAATAGCTTTATGTATGCTGATACTAATTTACAAGACATTTAAATACATGCATATATTTGACTATATTTTAATTATTATGTTTAATTAAATGCCGCAAAGGCTCCCTTATAAATACCCTAGCATTGACTATCAATATGATTCATGCTGGATTAAATATATAAGATATCCAGCTCATCTGACATACATTATTTTCCTACATGAATTGATGTCGATGACTTTTTAATGGTTTTTAGAAGTTCCACCTATATGGATAGTAGATCTCACATATTTTATCACCACTATAGCCATTAACTCATAAATTGTATACCCATGGACTTGATACTATTTACTTATTGTAAGCTAACCATAGTATTGTTTACATGAGTAAACACTAGAAACTATTTACTTATTGTAAGATTAGATATGAAAAAACTTTGATAATTAATCCAAATAATCAATATCTATGAAATGATAATCCAGATTCATAGAGTTAACATTATTCCTAGTTTAAACTCATATACTTGTGATACATTTTACCATGCTATATAAAATAACTAACACTTGCATTGATTTTTGTAGTCTCTTGTCTCTCTATAATTTTAAATACTTAATGGTCTTTGAGCTATTATAATTACAATGATTCTTAGATTTAGACCTCTTGTTTTTTTTGATTTGCTTTGACATTTTAATCTGGTTTTGAATTTCTTTCAATTAACTTTGTATATAATTCTAAAGAGGTTGATGTTCACTTGTCTATCTCTGTTGAATCTCCTTGGTGAGAATTATATCATGAACATCATCGAATTTCAATTTATTAGTTCTTGATGAACTATGCACAACGATAATTGTAATACATTACATACTTGATCATTGACTTCAATACCAAACAAACTCAATTGGTTGTGATTGTGTTGACTTCATTGAGTTGTTGGGTCACTGATGTGCTTTTGTCCACTTCAGATTGAAAAAAATACCTCATCATGTACACTTTTTAGCATCATTAGTTTTACGTATATACTAGCAAGAGCCTTCGTAAGCCTTACTATGCTCTCTCATTTTTTTATATTGAAACTAAGTTGGTAAGATATCATATTTCAGATGAATTCAAGTTGCTAGTATTGCTCCTTCTTTTCTTCATAGACTCTACATCTTCCTTAGAAAGGGGTTTTTGATATTGATTTTTTCTAGTATATACAATCCTCCATCTATATTTTCTAGACCAAATTTCGTTCATAGATTTTTTTTTATTTTTACTTTTGCTTCATATGCAGTCATTACTGTCAACAAAATTGAATTCTTCTAGATAATTCTTGCAAAACACTGTGCATGAGAATTGAGACACATCTTTGGACATCCTGATTATTGTCTGCAAAATTTTTACTATTTAATAAATTCATTATTATCATCAATAGTAACTTCGCCCAATGGTGCATCATAATGCACAACCAAAACCTCCAATACCATTGTGATAAATAACTTGATTTCCTATTTGTTAGATATATGAAAGAGAACAAAAATATATATACTAAAATGAAACACAAATTTACCATTGTTTCGGCACATTCTTACCAATATTATGGGCTCTTCTCTTTTCCTCCTTTATTCACTATGAATTAGGCGAAATGCAAAAGATGTAAGAAATATATACTTTTGAATTTCAATGCTTATTATACGTTGATCTATGCTAGAAAAATAATAAAACAAAAAAAGAGGTAATGCTTTCTTTTTTTGACAAAATGGGGAGTAGACGCCCCCAATTATGACATTAAATATATCGATCACTTTATATGTGTTTTATATTGTGGCAATGT
>JAREIK010013729.1:0-47118 GCA_029783825.1 Sapria himalayana | reverse complement strand
ATCTATCTATCGATCTATCTATATATCTATCTATTGATCATTCAAACTATCTATCAATATGTCTTTCAATCTATCAATCATTATGTCCACTACAAAAATATGTCAATTTATATAGTGAAATTTAGCTAGGGAATAATTCCTAGCTAAATAGAGAGTAATTAGCTAGGGAATAGCAAGGAATTTTTGATATAATATTGAAATAAAAATTTTCAAGGATTAAAGACAATCAGCGATGGAAATCGCTGATTCAAAATTTTTCGTCAATTTTACCGACGGAGCTTCCCTAGCTAATCTAGCGATGGATTTAGCATCGGAATTCCCCTAGCTAATTAGAATGAGAGATTATCCCCAACAATTTTTTTTTCTAAATTTCCTTGCATTGAAAAGTTGGAAATATAGCAATGGAATTAGCTACGGAATTATAGATGGATTTCCCGAGCTGATTAGATCGTGACATAATCCGTCACTACTTTTTGTTGATTTCCCCACAATTAAATGCGAGATATTTAGCGACGAAATTAGTTACAAATTTTCTAGCTAATTAGATCGAGACATTATCAATATATGAATGATTTTTTTCTCTTTTATATTTTTTTTGCAAGTGATTATATCTTAAATGACAAATTTTACAAAATATATGCATTTAGCTATAGATTTTTCCCTAGCTTTTGTGCTGAGAATAATTTCCATCGCTAATTTTTAAATTTTATTTTTTTATATATTATTTATTTTAATTTTTTATATTAAAGGTATGCCATGACCTATGGATGAGCATTTCTTGAAAAACAAATTCACCTTATATTATTATTAAAATATGAGATTAAAAAAATAATTTCAAAATTATATAAATACAAATAAAAATTTATATTTACTAAGGTCATAAATAAAATATTTTAAAAAGTATACAAATTATTTTTCTAAAATATTTAATTATGATAATTAAATATATTAATTAAAAAAACCTTAAATAATTAATTATATATTTATTATCTTTTTGTAAGATAATTTAATTAATAAATGAACATATAAAAAAATTACTACTACTAAAAAAGGTAAAATATATAATTATATGATTAAATAAAAAAAATTATAAAAATATTTGAATTAAATGATTAAAACCAAATAAATATTTATATTATTTAAAATAAAAAAAATATTTTAATGATTATAGTAATATTTTAAAAAAATATTTACGAAAAGATTTACAAATTTAGGAAAAAAAAATTCAAATTATTTTTAAATCTAAAAGAAAGTAAATTGATATTTAAAGATAAATTCATTGATGTTTTCATTACATCAAAAAAATTTAGATGATTTAAAAAATAAATATCTCATTGTGGTTATTAAAAGAACACTTCATGTGTTTTATTAGGGGTTGAAAAAGAATTATTTAAATATTACTAATAATTTTTTTGTCCTTAAATAATTAAATTATTTTTTTGCCAATAAACACTTTTAGAATGTACTACCAAACTAACCCTAAGTTGATTTTAATTCATGTTTTTTTTGTCCCAACTCAAATTTATAAGAATTAAACAATTGAGTAAGATCATTACTATTAACTTATAATATTCTACTATTTATTAAAATAATAACTATAACATTTTTTATTGATCTTCTAAGCTTTAAATAATTTTTAAAATTATATAAATTATAAATTATATCAAATAATATGAAATTTTATTCTTCTTTCTTCTATTTTCACATCACTCATATGATGTTAACTCAATGCCATTAATGAAACAACAAATGGTTAGTGTAAACTTTGTTCTTTAACTGTTTAAAAAATTAGGGTTTTATAGATTTTAAATATAAAATGTACATTTCGTTTTATACTTTTGTAACTTAAAAAAAATTTATGCTTAATGTTTTTTGTTTCTGTAACTTAATAAAAAAAGTATGTTTAATGTTTTCTGCTTCTGTTACTTAATAAAAAAAGTATGCTTAATGTTTTCTGCTTCTGTAACTTAAGAAAAAACAAAATCAATGTTTATAGGTTCTATTTTTTTGTCTCCAAATATATTATAAATAGATAACATTATTTATAAACTTTTATACATTTATATAATCATATGACATTATATATAAATGTCTATACTTTAATATATATAAACATATTACATTATATATAAACATTGATATGTTTATATAAACATATATTGTTATATATAAATATTTATACATATGTATAAATGTTTATAAATATTTTACACCATTTACATAAAACTATCCATTTATATATTTTTTTATATAACATTTATATAACATATAAAATATCTATACATTTTTGTAAACATTTATATAACATATAAATTATTAAATAAATATAAAATATTTATAATGTTTATATAAATATGATATGTATACTATGTAATATTTATAAAAGTGTTACAAATATATAATTATATATATGTAACATTTATAAAAAATATTTTAAACACAACAATATATCTAAACACTTGTATATTTATAAAAGTGTGAAGTTTTTTTTAAATGATTATTCTTTTTATGTTTAATGGATTTCAAATTACCAGAAAGTGTGCTAGCTCTTAAAGTTGTTTATATATTTATTGTTTATTGCTTACTCTTCATTGCTTATCTTATATGTAGGAGCATTTGATTTGTGGTAACACTTTCTACCCTTACTCAGCAAAATGAAACTATATCACTTTTTAATGTCTAGTTATTTTACTTCTTCGAACCCTATCATTCATCATGAGTTGGTGTACCATGGTCATGGTGAGTTACATTTCATTGCTCATTATTTGCTTACACGAAAACATGATATGCATTCTTTGATCGTTGAATTAGAATGTCTCTGTCATTCCTGACATGTTAGGATGCTAATGAGAGATTTAGAACCGAGTCAAACTCTGAACCAGCAAGAATGAAAGAGGCTGCAAGAGGGTACAAGAAAGATGAGAGGGTTTGCTTTGCATAACTTTCACAATGTATTGATCTTTATGTCTACCCTCGAAGCCATACCATAATCACCATACTTGCTAAGCATAGATTTTGTAAGGGCATGACTGTCAATCATAATCACCCCAATTTGTTAAAGCATATGAGAGCTAGATTGCCTCTTTAAGTGACAAACCTCGCAACTCTCTTGATGCTTCTCAAAGAATAGGCAATATAGCTGATTAATCCCTTCATGGTGCTAGTGGAAACACTGACATCAATTCCATGAATATCCAGATGAGTCAATCTCGTTCTGATCATCAGCCTTTTTCTACGATAGACTATCTTTTCTCCCCAACTCTCTCTCAATGACTGAACAATCCCAAATTTCTTCAATTTATGATTCATCCTCACTCCCTACATTTGCAAGGCTATGACAAGTCGAAACTACTTCAACAATTGGCAGGCAAACCATTGGAGCAGCTCCTCATGTTCATCTGGGTGCCTTAGTTTCATTAGGTTATGCTGGTAGAAAAGAAATGGTTGCAAATGATTACGATGATCTTCCTGACTTTGATTTTGGAACTGCTTCTGATACTTCTCTTTCTTCACGAGGAAAAATGCTGAATGTTGCGACTCGATCCCAAGAAATATCCTGGTGGTGAATTTGATAATCTTGATTGTTCATTGACCAAGTCCTTGACACCATTCAAGTCAATGGAAACTTTTCAAATTGTGCCATATTATTTTTGCTTTGAAAGGTTTCCTCCACTTGCACTACAAGAAAAATCCCATAAAGCTAGGGACAATTCCCTAACTAAATGAGCATTTTCCATCGCTAAACATGATATAGCGATGAATTACCGATGGATCGGTTTCCTATCTAAAGTGCTTCTTGCTATAATTTAGCGACAGAAGTGTCCCTAGCTAAAAAGTTAGCGACAGAAAAATTCCTTGCTAAAAAATAAATTTCATAGTTCAATTAGAAAGATGAACGAGATATTCCGTCACTAAATAAAAATAACGACGGATGATTGCTGAGCTAAAGTGCTGGTCTATAAATTTTAGGGATGGATATAGTCCATAGCAAATAAATTTTGCGACGGAATATCCTTCGCTAAATTTAATATTTCTCTAGCTAAATTAGCTAGGGAAATTCCCTAGCTAATTTAGCAAGTGATTTTTCCCTTGCTAATTTATCAATAGATTTTTCCATAGCCATTTTAATTTCAAAAATAATTTCAGAATTTAAAAATATTAAAAAAATTTTAATTAAATAATTTAATATTTTTATATCAAATTAAATAAAAATTGAAACTATAAATAATTTATAATAAACAAAAAATAAATCATTTAAAAACTTTATGTAAATTAATATTTTACATTATTAAAACAAAAAAATAACAAACTTTTTTATGATATTATTCATCAATGTATCTACCGATAGTACATAAAGTATAATATATCCATTCATTAACGTTGCTTTCTCTCCCTCTGATCCTCCGATAATCATTTTTATACTACGACAATGTTGTCCAAGTCATGGCACATTATGTCAAGTGAAAAATCTCATCACTAATAGAAGCTTTGTATGAGGAACAATGCGGTATGATATCTGTAAATAATTTAAACAACTCAATCAAATTAACAAAAAAAGTTATGTTTTGATACATATATAATTCTGTAGTATATATGTAAATATATACTAGCTTCTCACTCGTATATATATTACTACAGTATATGTGCATATAAACAATAGTATTATGTGTACTTATAAACTAAGTACAAATAAACTCAGTATATATGTACATAAAATACTACAGTATTAAATGTATGTATATATTGACTTTATTCGTACGTATATATCTCATTTGGTGCTGTTGCTGCTGCTCCCGCCACGGCTCCTACCACTACTACCATTGCCACTGTCGCTGCCAATAACACAGCTGCTGTCGCCACTACCACCTCCGCTGCTACTACCGCCACCTCTACCATTACTGCCACCGCCACCACTATCGTCGCCACTACCACTATCGTTGCCACCGCCGCTGCCGCCACCTCTTGTCGCGGCTACGATTGATGATAATACCCTTTTACATACCTATAATAGGCTAAAACTCTACCCAAAATTTATGGATAAATACAAACATATTCATATATATATATATAAATAGTTATTATAGACATGAACAAACAAAAATTACTGTTGAATGTCATACATTTTCAACAAAAATTTTAAAAAATAATTTAATATTTTAAAATTAAATTTAATAAAAATAGAAACTATAAATGAAAATTTTAAATTAAAAAAAAATCATTCAATAACTTATTCTAATACAATATTTTAAATAACCAAAACAAAAAAATAATAAAATTATATTACATCTTATTAATCAATGTATCTACCGACTATGCATAAAGTATAATCTATCAATGCATTGATGTTGCTTTCTCTCCCACTGCTCCTCCGATCACCAACTTTCAGCTGTGAAAATGATGTCCAAGTCACGGTGCTTCATATTTGTTGAAAAATATCCTTGCTTATACATGCTTCGTATATGAAACAATGTGGTACGATATCTGTATGAAATTTAAACCACCAAATCAAATCAAAATAAATAAATAAAACTATGCTTTGATAAATATATTAATGCTGCAGTAAATATGTACATATATTCTAGCATTTCACTTGTACATATATTACTGCAGTATATGTACATATAAACTGTATAATTATGTGTACATATATACTGAGTACATATATATACTCAGTATATATGTACATAAAATACTATAGTATTATATGTACGTATATACTGACTATATATGTATGTATATACTGCATTTGTTGCCATTGCTACTACTCTCACTACCGCTGCCACTCCTGAAATAGCTGCTATTGCCGCGGCCACTGCCAATATCGCTGCCACTGCTTCTTTTGCCACTACTATTGATGCCACTGCTGGTGCTGCCGCTACTACTACCGCCGATGCTACCATAGCTACCAATGCTACCGTTACTGCCCCTGCCTCCACCTCTGCCACCACTACAGTCACCGTTGCAGCTGATGCTGCTACTGCTACTACTGTCGCTTCTGCCACTAATGCCGTAGCTACTGTTGCGGCCGCTGATGTCATGTTGGCCGCTGCTGGTGTTGCTGCCACTAGTGCTGCCATTGCCACTTTCGCTGCTGCCGCTTCCGTTTCCGCTGCTGCCATTGCCGCTTCTGCTACAACCACTGCCGCCGCTGCTACTACTGAATATAAAATTTTACATACCTATAATAGGCTAAAACTCTACCCAAAAAATTCAGAGTCACAAAAGCATATCCACAGATATATAAAAACAAATATTATAGGCATGAACAAACACAAATTAAAGTTGATTGTCATATAGCTTCAACAAAAATCCAAAAGGTGTCCAGCAATTATGTTTAGAGATAAAGAGAGTGCAAAAATAAAATATTTTTAGAATAATAAAGATAAAATAAGCTAGCCCTCTTTTTGATAAAGTTGAAATTGGTAAATATGGGACTCATACATTGGAAGGACCGTGGTAATGTCTGAATGCTTTGAATCAAAATTTTTTCTTTTCTATCACATAATGTGTTCTACAAATATTCATAATTTGTTTTAAAGGAAAAGCAATGAACAAAACTAGAATAAAAAAAACTTGAAACCTGCAAAAAAATATCATAATTATTTGTTACACATACAAAAATAAATAACAGTTCAGAAAAAATTTCATACCCACTCATCCTCATAATTTGTAGAGAATTCTAGCCTCTACTATGATGATTCAGAGCTGGATCTCTGAATGCTCTCTGATGCACCAATGCCCCTAACTGTGACTCCATATAGGACATCTGCTACTACATTGCTTTTTTAATTTCTTTAATTTCTTGGATTTCTTCCATCAAATTAGTTATCTACTCATCCTTCTTTTTCATTTTGGTCTCCATATCCATAATACGTTTATTTGTTTCCAATGCTTGTTGTTTGATCCCCTCATCCACCATTGCTGAGATTGATGAATTAGAAGCATGACTGCTACAACAAAATGCCACTCCCTTAGAGCCAATTCCGTACACTCGCTCCTTCTATCTACCATCACATGACCTTCATAATTCTGCATCACATTTCTATTCTTTGTATTGACCTTATCATCAAAATAATAAGAACAAAATGATGATTCTTCTTCTATTAAATATGCATTGAAAATTGAACCTTAACTTTTGCAATGTTTCTAACATTCAATTTCAACTTACCAAGATGCCTACAACCACAATGTTAGGTTTCAATTTGATTAAATTACAATATTACTTAAAGTACGAAATAATAAAACACAACAAATTATATGTATTCACCTCTCAAAAGGATACATCCACCTGAATTGCACTGACCCTGCAATCCTTGCTTCATATGCCAAATGGACCAGAAAATGCTCCATTGAGTCAAAAAAACTCGGTGGGAATATCTGTTCAAGCTTTCAAATAATAAGTGGAATATCATTCTCCAGCCTCACCATGTCATCTATTTTGATTTTGGTTGCAAATATCTATTTGAAAAACAAACCTAGTTCTATAAGGACCTTCCAAACACTTAGTGGAAGTAATTCACAGAATGCAATTGGTATTAATCTCTGCATAAATACATGATAGTCATAACTTTTCATTCCAAATAACTTAAGATTATTCAAATCCATGCATCTACCCAAATTTGACACATCCATCAGGAAATTTCAAAATTTTAGCTCATTCACACAATATATATCTTGCCTTCTTATCAAGTGCGTAGCGAGCTTTAGAGAATTTTCGTATTTCCTCATTCAATTTCAATTCAGCATGCTGACAGTAATCATTCAGCTCTTGTTTGATTTTAAAGTATGTTTTGTCTTTTAGTCTACATTAAGGATAATGCTGAAAACATTGTCAAAAATATTTTTTTCAATATGCAAAAAATATAAGTTATGACGAATTAAATTGGACTTCCAATAGGACAAGTCCTAAAATATACTACATCTTTTCTAGCCAAATAATTTGCCTATTTGTCCATTACTTCCAGTAGCATCCTTTTCAGTTACCTTCTTCAAACCCAAACTATGAATCTCTGTAATAATTTCATCTCGTGAATGAACTGCTGGTGCAACTTTCTTCACAGTTTTATTTTTTTGAAATGTAGTTCTTTTCTTTGAAATGGATGATTCATAGGTAGAAACTTACGATTGTTATTAAACCATGACTATTTACCACTAAATTTGAGTGTAAATGCATTAGTTTGTCATGTAATACGGGCATGTGAATCATCTTGTAGTACTCTAGTCAGACAACATTGAATATGTAGAAAAGTTACTTACCGTCCACATATAGAGGTGTCAACCTGGCCGGGTCGGCCCGGCACGACACGGGGCACGGCACGGTTCAGCAATGCCTGGGCTGGCCCGGCACGTTAAAAAACCATGCCCGGGCCCGTGGCACGGCATGCCGGCACGGGTTCTTCCCGTGCCGGTTTCACGTGACCACTCGTGGGCGTGAGCCGGCCCCTCTCGAAAAAAAGACCGTGGGTCGGGTCTGATTTGATCCCGACCCGCGGTCCCGACTCCCGACCCAATCCCAACGGGAAAAAAAAAATTTCAAATAGTTTTAATTTCAGCCGTTGGATTCGTCTCCAACGACTAGGAGGGCAGAATCCAATAGTCCTCGTGATTCTGCCCCCTAAATATTTATTAAAAATTCAATAAATATAAAAAAAATATCTTTTTTATAAAAAATTAATATCTATAATCTATAAATTCTATCCCTCTCCCTATACCATTTATGTTTTTCAAAAACATATATCCTCTCAAAACTTTCTCTCTCACATAAACCATGCATCTCTCTCTCGAGCCTCGGGATTTTGCTTTCGGCTTGGATTTTCGTGAAACTCAACTTGAGTTTTGATCATTAGAGCTTGCTGTGGTGCACTGTGGACGTGACCGACCTCACTGCTCTTACCGGGTAATTTATTTTATGCTTTTTTTTACTTTCTCTCACTATAGTTTTTCTCTCTAGAAAAAAAATTAGGAAAAAAAAATCATAAAAAATGACAAATACACCTGACACGTATTTAAATTTGGAAAATGAAAATATTACACAGAGGCCTGAGGCTGCTGAAACTTTGGTTTCTCCAGTCGTATCTACCCAAAGTTCTAAAAAACAAAAAAAAACTAGGAGGACTTCTGTAGTTTGGACTCATTTTAAAATCATAACACAAAAAAATGTTAGGGGTGAGGAACAAGAAATGACATAGTGCAAATATTGTATGAGACTATTAACATGCAAGAGTTCATTTGGGACTTGGCACCTTAAGAGGCATGCTGAATTATGCACCAAAAAACATGGACCCTTAGATCCTAGGCAAACCCAACTTGGCACTACATTTTTTGAGACTGGATCGAGTACAGTCTCAAAGTTTACTCCCTTCTTATACTCCAGCGAGTTGGGTAGGGACGGCATGGTCAGGCCCATCACATTGATGGGTCTTCCGATCAGATTTTCGGAAGATCCAAGTGTAGTGCGCTTCATGCAGACTTATTTTCAGCCTTCTTATTGTAGGATTCCTAGGTCCACATCTAGGAATGACATACTAAAGATATATAAATTAGAAAAAAAAAATAATTAAGAAATTTATGGCATATAGTGGAGTGGTGTCCGAGACGTCCGATATATGGACAAGTCATGATGATTCTTCTTATGCATGTCTCACGAGTCACTATGTAGATTCTAACTGGACAATCAATAAAAAAATTTTAGGATTCACTGAGATTCTTCATCCTCATGATGGCCCGGCCATTTTTGAATGTATGATGAAAATCTTTAGGGAATATAAAATTCAAAATAAAATTTTTAGTGTCACATTCGATAACGCTTCTAATAATGGAGTAGCGATCAATATGTTTGTTAGGAATATTAGAGACGCACCATTAGGAGAGATCTTTCATGTCAGATGCATGTGTCACGTGATTAACCTTATTGTTTAAGCGGGTATGAAGGTGTGTTCCCCCGTGTTGGATAATATATGTAATGCACTAAAATATATTCACACTCCTCGCAGACAACAAAAGTTTGGTAGTCTCTGTTTGTCTGCGAATCTTAAGAAGAAGAAATTCCAATCAGATGTGAGACATCGTTGGAATTACATGACCTGAGGTTGGAATCATGTGTTGGATATGAACACATGATATCCGACTACGTCAATAGTAAGAGTGACGAACTTATTATTAATGAAACTGACTGGGCTTCAGGAATTTCATAAATGAAATTCCTGAAGATATTTTATGACACGACGAACATGTGTTCGTCGGTTTATACGCCCACCACTTACATTGCACTCCAGTGCATATGTAACATTAGTAGCATGTTTAGGAAGTATCGAGCTGACCCGATGCTTAGCCATATGGTTGCAGAAATGGAGACCAAGTACTTGAAGTACTGGTCCACCGTTCCATCTCTTTATTGCCTCGTTGCATGCATGGACCCTAGGGTTAAGGTGGAAGGGGTAGAAAACACCCTAACTTTCATTTCCTCTTGCATGAACCTGGAAGAGCCACTTGAAGGTTTCATTCACGAGAAGTTGACTGACCTGTTCACATACTACGATACTAGGTATGGTGGTGGTGGTAGTGAGACTGTGATTACGGACATTGATACCTTGTTCGGAGATGACGATTTTTCCATTCAGCTAGTGAGGGCAAAACGTAGGGGTGGACCATCACATAAGAGCGAGCTGTCTCGGTACTTAGATACCGATTACTGTTCAATCCTATCACATTCTGATACTAAGAATCTTGATTTATTATAGTGGTGGAAATCATATGAGTCCACCTTTCCCGTGCTATCTAAGATGACACGAGATCTACTGACTCCTCCGGTGTCGAGCGTAGCATCGGAGTCTGCTTTTTCTGTTGCAGTGAACGTGATTTCGGATAGGAGATCAAGATTACGTCTAGATATGGTTGAGGATTTGGCTTGTTTGAAGGATTGGGAGGAATCGAGGTTTAGCATCCTTGATCGTGCTAGAGCTGGGACTGGGACAGGCACTGCAGTCGCATCCATATCCACTACGATGGCGGAGGAGTTGATGTGGTTGAGGATGATCAATATGATACTGATCTTGATGTTGCGGTTGATGATTCTCATGATATGCCGATTGACGATTTATGATGATCTGCTATTTTTTGTTTTCGATGTTTTTTTATTGATTGTATTTGTATGCTTTGTTTGTACGTTGTGTTGAAACTGATACTTGTTTTGTTCGGACCTTCGGTTTCAAATGGATGATTGGTAATTTTTTATTTGTGATGCTTAATTTTTTTTTAATTTTTATTTTTACTAACATAACGTATTGATTCATTTTTTATGATTTAAATTTTATTTTAAAAATTAATAACTTTAGTATATAATTAATAAATATAATAAAAGTTAAACTAATTAGAATTTGATAAAAAAAATTATAAACTTTGTTTTTTTATTTAATTTAAAATTATAACATTTTTAAAAATATTTATATTTAATGTTAATACTGTACACTTAAGAATTACAATATATAAAATTTAAACAAAAAAAAAATATTTCTGCCTCTAGATCTAGAGTCTTGGGTCTGCCTCTGCCCTGGCCTATATGGCCAGGCCGGGCCCGAGCGGGCCCGGCACAGTAGCATGAATGTGCCCTAAAAAAATGGGTCGGGCCTACCCAGCCCGGCCCGTTTGACACCTCTATCCACATAAGGGTTGCCCGCATAAAGAAATTTTGCTTCTTTGAGATATAATATGTATTTACACCAACATCCCATAAATAATTTAACTCTACAATAAAAGGCTGTAAGAAAACATCCAGCATGTCACATTTGGACTTTCTACTGCAAAATCTTGATGTATATAATTAAATGCCTCCAAGCAGGTGAATCTGATGGATGACGTATTACCCCTTTTTCAACCTCATGCTCGGAATGCCACATCATATCATTTTCTGTAGCATTTGATGCATATAGTCTCTGTAATCGAGGAATTAATAAAAAATAATACATCTTCTTAAAGACAACGTTCAATTTTTTCGTGTTTCTACGGCACGATGTGCCTTCCTAAATCGAGGATGGCCACAAAACTTACAACTAATTAAATCACTATCACCGCCCCATTATAACATGCATCATTTAAACAACAATCAATTTTATCCACTAGTAGACCCATTCCTCGTAGTAACTTCTTAGTGTTGTAAAATTTGTTAGTGATTAATTTATTATCCGGAACAATCTCCTTCATCAATTTTGTCACCTGATCAAATAATTTCTCAGACATATGATTTTCTGACTTAATGCTCATTTTCGATCCACAAGTGACAATTGCGAATGTGTTTTACAACCAGGCCACAACTCTTTATCTGCAGCTTTAAGCATTTCATAAAATCTCTTAGCTTCAGGAATAGGTGGTTCATCCATGTAATCCTTATTGAAGTTAGGACTAGCAGCTTCAATGATCATTCTATGGTATGTGTTTGATGATTCTTCACCACAAGCTAATGATTCAATAACCTCATTTAGGTCAATATTCATAGCTTTTGTACTTTCCCCGTGATAAATCCAAACAAAATAATTTGGCACAAAGCCATATTTTGCCAAATGATATATTATAGTGTTTGCATCACAAAAAGGGATATTCTGACACTTTCAATGATTACATGGATACTTAATTTTTTTTACATCCTTCAACCTCAATTGACTACATGCAAAATTGATGAAAGGTTCAAGCCTAGTCAAAAAATCTTTATTCAAAAATCCATTAATAACCCTTTTGTATATCCACTGACGATCTGAGCTCATTTTGCCCTATTTTATTTACATAAAATAATGCTTAATCATTAATATAAATAAAAAATTCTATTACTTCAAAATATACAAAGAATAAAATAAAATTACTTACAGATGAATATTTAAAATTTAAATATCATGAATATAGATCCAAGCCGTTTTCAAAATCTACATTAATAGATAACGTAATTTTTAGCACGATAGAGATTAAAATATATCACAGCTATACTAGATAAAGGGTGCAAAGTACAATAAAGCACAAGAAATGAAAGCAAAAAAATACATTTAATGTTTGATGGAGGAGAGAGAGAGAGAGAGAGAGAGAGAGAGAGAGATAAAGTGGGGAGAGAGATGGGTAGAGAAATCAAGAGATGGGGGGAGAGAGAGAGAGAGAGAGGGAGATAAAAGGAGGGAGAGAGTGTGGGAGAGAAAAGGTGAAATGGAGAGGGGGGAGAGAGGGAAAGAGAGAGAGGTAGAGAGAGAGGGAGAGAGGGGGGTGGAGAGAAAGAGAACAAGCAAGAAAGAAGAGCCATAAAAAATAACACGAGAGAGTATGACACATAAAGAAAGAGAGGATGAGAAATACATAAAGAATTATAGAGGGATAGAGAGACACATAAAGAGTGGTGTTAGAATGAAGAATTATATAAAAGAAATATAAGTTCTTCAGTACAAACCTATCAAATATTATATTTTTTTATACATAAGTTCATATATTAGTCTGACGCCCAGGGGCTGGGATTAGTAATAGTACGACCCTTATTTGTATTATACCATATATGAGCCTGATCAACAGACACTCTCATGCTATGTGCTTACATAATGTTGATATTATATGTTTAGCCATTTTATTTCAAGTTGATGCAACAAAATAGTATTATCCCACATATAAGTATATGTTAGGATACATATAGAAAATGTAGTTATAAATAGTTACATTTAGTTTAACATATAATTATATATAGATATATGCATATAAGTAGTTATAAGTAAATATAAATAAATGTATACAAAGTTATAAACAATTATATAGATTTACATAATTGTATACATATATGTTTACATAATAAAAAATAAAGTTATATTTATTTAAATAGAGTTTTTATAGTAATACAAATATATATATATATATATATATATATATATATATATATATATATATATATATATATATATATAGTCATACACATTTAGTTAAACATTATGTTGTATGTTTTTATACTTATAATTATAAATATAGTTACATATGATTATACATATAGTTACACGTATAGTTAAATTTATATTTATAAATGTATGTATATATATTTTTTCATATAATTTCATATATTTATACATATAGTTATATATAGGTATGGAAATCCTAAAATGCATTTTTTATACTAATATATAAAAATGTATATTAAATACATGTTGTTAATTATATATTTAAATATAGTTATGTATAAAGTTTTTATACTTATACATATAGTAAGATAAGATTATTTATAGTTATATGTTATTATACTTCTAGTATATATAGATATTAATATTTTTATATATTTAAACATATAGTTATATATAACTATATTCATACAAATAGTCATACACAAATATATAAAGTTATGAATAAATATATAGATTTACATATATGTATACATAGTTATAAATATAGTTATATTTAATGTTTTAGAGTGTTATATAATTATACAAATATTTATATATAATTATACAAATATTTATACATAGTTATACACATATAGTTAAATATTATATTGTTTGTTATTATACATGTAATTTAAAATATAGTTAAATGTGGGTATACTTATAGTTACACAATTACTTATAATTCTAAACACTTAAAATAATCAAATCCTACTTGCGTTATAATGATAAAGATTTTTGAATCCAAGATTTCTAAAAAGTTTCTAGTTAGATGGTTGGTGGCATCATTAAATAGGTGTAAGCCCTTGGATTTAACCTATCATTTTTCTTTGAATAAGTATATTTTGGTAAACTCTATGAGAATCAAAAATTGAGTTTTGATTTTTGAAACTATTATTTTAGATTTAAATATTTTAAAAACTCATGTGAGATAAACATAGCTGATGCATTTCGATGCGACAAAAGTGGATAAAAGTTATAATATTATATGAAAAAATGTTAATGGGGACCAACATGAAAATAATTATATTTTTTTACAATTTTTAATTTTAATATAACATTTGGGGATCCAAATCCAAAATATTTATGATTTGGGTCTTCCAAATTTCTATACTGATAATTACCTTCCTTTTTTTTCATGCGGAATGCATATACTCAAGTATGCATATGAGTTTATGTAGAAACTCATTATTTCGTAAACAAAAACATATGCATATGGAGTTCATAAATACTCTGTATGCATAAACATATGCATTAATTCATTTTTGCATACTGAGTAAGCTGAAACAAAGTTTATGCATAATGTTTTTTTTAATTATATTGGGATAATAGTGAGTATTCGAATATAGGTACTAAAATATAACCCGAATCATAGATATTTTTTTTTGGATTCCATAACATAATTACCCATATATATATATATATATATATATATATATATATATATATATATATATATATATATATATATATATATATAGATTAATGATGAAAATATTAAGTATTATTATTATTATTAGTGTTATGGAGTAATTCCTTTTTTTTTTTGCAAAGTTGGATAAATGTTAGTGCTATTTTTGGATGCAACAAATTATAAAGAATAGTACTTTCATTGTCAAGAAAATTATATTTAATAAAATTTTAAAATTGAACTAATTTAAGAAAATACTTCTCAGAGTAATATTCCTACCTTTTAGTGGTATCAATGCATAATATTAAATTGGTTTTGTTATTTTGTTTTGTAATTTAAGAGATGCAGGCCTAATATTTTTTTCTATTTGGAGATTAGAATGACTAGGATTTCTTGTAATGCATGTAATTGCTACTTAAGAGCTATAAGGCTACTCTAATTTTTTCATCATCTTAAACTTTTTCTCCTTCACTTACTGCTTCTTCTTCATCTTTTTCTACTTCTTCTTATTCTACTGCTACTACCACAAATGAGTATCTACTTTCAAATGAGAATGCTCATTTATAGATGAGATAATATTTCTCTATGCTTTATCTTTAACATGGTCTATAGTATATGCCATTATACTTTCTCATTAATCAAAGATAAAAATATAAATTATAGTTCAATTGAGAAAGCTTACTAATAGATGAGTATCTAATTGCAAATAGAGTATAAAGGGTAAATTAATTACCAATTGTGCAAGATTAATAATAGATGATTATCAACTTACAACATATAGGAATCCATTTGTTAGAGCATATGTTTGAGTGGTTGATTTGCAATTGTTGACAACTTCCTTGATTTGATATAGCATAGTGATATATGTATCTCACACATCATCCATGATACAACATCAATATACATTTTTTTACAAGGTAAATTGTCTTGAGGTTGGTAATATATGTTCTACAAATCATCTCAATTGGAGAAACTAAGGTCTTGAAAGACTAACTATGGTCTCCTTTATTAATAATATTTTTTCTATGATATGATTAATCAATCAAAAAGTTTGGTTACCTAACAACAACAAATCATTAGAGCAAGCAAAGACATGAATATTCAATTGATATGTCTTCCAATCTCAAAAGATTATCAAAGAATAACCATCAATGGGTTTCAAACCAATTTGAAAAATATTATACCTCAAATATAAAACCAGTTAATTAAATATAATAATTTTGAATTAAATCACAAAATTATTTTTCATTTTCCCAAACTATACTTAATAGAGTTGAATTAATAAATAGAATATATATATATATATATATATATATATATTCATATTATTTTTATTACACACACGCACGCACATACACACTACAAAAATTATGAATAGATTAACCAAAATGTCTTTTCTGGATTTTTCAAAAAAGATGTTAAATGCATAGCACATAGTAATTTTAATAATGCAAAAATTATTAAACACATATACACACTACGATAAAATAAACGAACACAACAAAAAACATACACTATCAAAAAATACACTGCTAAAAAACTTACCATAAATAACATAGACTATGATCATACACACACTCTCATTTTATCATTCATATAATAGCAAAATACAGATTTAAACTATTTATTTTTGAATAATTATTCTAAAAAATTTATTTTTTAGAATAATAAATCAAGAACATATGTCTTTTTTTTCATGCTCCTCACTCAAGAAAACCCTTGAACAAAAACATTAGCAATGGGCCATGAATTATTGAAGTTTTAAATAGAAATATTTATAACCATAACAAAAAAAAGATACCAGCTAACTTTAGTATCAAAATCACTTAAACCATGAAAAAGAAGTTCACCCACTTAATACCAACATCCCCAAACAATGCATAACAATTTTTTCATTTCACATCTATTGTAATAAAAAAATTATAGATATAATTTTGTTTAAATAGTTTATTTATACTTTTTTATAGTCATATATATATAGTTATGTTTAAACACACTTATTTAAAGTAAACCTATATTTATGTATACTATTTTTTGTATACAGTATGTAGTTATTTATATTGGAAATTTTTTTAATTTGGCATAACTACTATGCACCATCAAAATCCACACAATGACAATGCATTATATCACAAATGCATGAAGTATGTATATGATTAAGTATATATACACAATCCAAAAACACCACGGTGAATAAACGAGAAGAATTTCTTAAACATTAAAAACTTAAGCTTAATCAAGTTAATCGATGAAGAATAAATGTATAAAACGTACTCCAAATCAAAAAAAATTGAAACTTAAACATTGAAATCAAATATATGTTTAAGCATCAGTGTCGAGGGATGGATGGCCTTCTGTGGAGGTTCGCGTCACTTAAGCATCGGTGTCGGAGAAGATAATCGGTGTCGAACAAGTTAATCGGTGTCGAAGATGATAATTAAATTTTTTATATTTTTAATTATTATAACATTAAATAAATAATATATATATATATATAATCAAAAAGACTAATTAATTGTATTCACCATAAAAAATTTTTAGAACAAAATTAATGTGCATGTTGGAAGATACAAATAAAAAATAAACACCTTAAAATTTTTTATTATAATATTAATATAAACAATAAATATATAAACAATAAAAGAATTATGATTAGCCTTATAAAAAAATCAAATAGGTACAAAATTAACAAACTCCATATAATAAGACATAAATGAAAAGATGATTTGCCTTCTAGTCACTCGCCTAAGAATTATAAAATATTATTAATGTTAAAAAATATATAAAAATTTATTTTTTATCGTTTAAAATTTTTAAGTCATATTTATTATTTTAATTAAAAATTAATGTTAAAAGCTAATAGTCAAAATATTACTCAATTATTTAATCCGTAAATATTTTGTTATGAGCAAACATCTATGTATTTATTTATAAATATTAATTTATTTTCTTTTAACTTTATTAAAAAACTTATATTTATATTATATTTCAAGATTTCAAATATTGTATTATTTATTTATTTAAAAGGTTTCTATAATAATAAAATTTTTTTACATAAAATAATATTAATTTTTACAAGTTTATTAGTCAATTCAGATAATTTATAAAATATTTTCTATTTTATTATACAATGAATTAATTTATATGTATATTAATAGAACTTTTAATATATGTTAATTTAATTATTAAAATAAAGAAAACAATTATTATACTTATTAAATTTAATATTTAATCTTACGTTAATACAAATTTTTAAGTTTCTTATTTTAAAATTTTAGAAAAATTTTTTGTATAATTTTAAAAAAAATTAATACATCATAAAAATAGTTAATTTAGTCCTTATTAATATATATAATTGTTTTTTGTATTTGGATATTTTTTTAAATTATTTATTTATAATATAATTTTTTTATGATTTTACGAGAAGAATGTATGTTTCAAGGATTGCTCATCTATAGACCATAAACATAAATTTAATAAACAAAATTAAATAAAATTTTAAAATTAATAAAAAATAATAAAAATTCTATAAATATATATTGGTTAGAGAAATTCCATTGCTAAATCCGTATCTAAATTATGGATTTTATAATGTATGGAAAATTCATCGCTATATTACATATTTTACTAGCTCGAGAAAATTTGTCACAAAATCATAGATTTTATTAGCATGAGAAATTTCATCAGTAAATTTGTCGCTAAATCCATCGTTAAATCATGGATTCTATTAGCAAGGAAAATTCCATTGCTAAATCTATCACTAAATCATAGATTCAATTAGCAAGGGAAATTTTGTCACTAAATCGTGGATTTTATTAGCAATGTAAATTTTGTTGCTAAATTCGTCGCTAAATAACGATTTTATTAGCAAGGAAAATTTAGTCACTAAATAATGGATTTTATAAGCATAAGAAATTCCATCGCTAAATCCGTTGCTAAATGATAAATATTATTAGCCAAGGAAAACCCCTCGCTAAATCCGTCACTAAATAATGGCTTGTATTAGCTAGGGAAAATCCCTCGCTAAATCCATCGCTAAATAATAACTTGTATTAGCGAGGGAAAATCTCTCGCTAAATCCGTTGCTAAATAATGGCCAGTATTAGCGAGGGATATTCCATCGCTAATCCGTCTATAAATTCCCTACTTTTCTTGAGCAGAATTTACGAAAATTTTCTATTACTAATCCTTCGCTAGTTCTGTCGCAAAAACCCCGCTTTTCTTGGACGGATTTTACGAAAATCTAGCGTCGCTAATCCGTCGCTAAATCTCCTGCTTTTTTTTGGAATTTACAAAAATTTTCGGTCTCTAATGCATTGCTATTTTTTTTCCTAAAAAAACATTAATCCCTTGCTATTCCATAGTTAATCCATTGCAATTTTGCTAGGGATTTATCCCTAGCAAAAATTACCTAGGTAAAATGAATTTTTTTTGTAGTGATTCTATCTTTTTGTCTATCTACCTATTTATATATCTCTTTATCTATCTATCTATTTATGTATCAGTATGTTTATCTATTTATTATCTTTTTATCAATCTATCTTTCAAACTATCTACATATCTATCTATCTGTCTATATATCAGTCTATCTATCTATCTAATAGTATATCTATCTCTATATCTATATATCTAACTATCTATCTGTCTATCTATTTGTTTATATGACTATATATTTGAATGTTTATAAGTCAATTTGTCTATCTATATGTATATCTGTATGTCTATCAGTCTATCAATCTATCTACATATGTGTATGTCAGTCTATTTGTCTAACTATCTATCAGTATATCTATCTGTCTATCTATCTATCTTTCTTTCTATATATCGCTTTGTATATTTGACTATCTATTTGTATGTATATATGTCTATCTATCTGTTTATCTATCTATATTTTTATCTATATATATAAATGTCTATCTATCTATTTATCTATCTATATGTATATATGTTTCTTTATATATATGTCTATCTATCTATGTATCTATCTATCTATCCGTCTATCTGTCTATCTATCTATTTGTTTGTGTATCCATCCATCTATATGTCTATCTATCTGTCTATCTATCTGTTTATCAATCTATCAATCTTTCTATCTATTGATCTATCTATATATTTGTATATCTATTTGTCTATCTATTTATTTATCTGTCTATCTATTTATCTGTGTATATAAATATTTGTATATCTATCTTTTGTCTATCTACCTATCAATCTGTCTGTCTATCTTACTATCCATATGTCTTTCTTTAGATTTGTCTATCTATCTCTATGTCTATATGTTTTTTTAATTGTCTATATATCTTTCTTTCAATCTGTATGTCTATCTATTTGTCTTTTTGTTTGTTTATCTATCTATCTATATGTCTATGTATATGTTTGTTTATCTATTGGTTTATTCATCTATTTATCTTTCTTTTTATGTGTCTCTCTATTTGTCTATCTATATGTCTGTCTTTATCTTGTCTATCTATCTGGCTATTTATCAATCAATCAATCTGTCTATCTATCGATATATCTTTCTATTTATATATCTAATTATCTATCTATCAATTGGTGTATTTTTCTGTCTATCTATCTATCAGTTTATTTTTGTATCTATCTTTTTATGTATCTTTATGTCTATCTATCTATCTATTAAATACCTACCTACCTATCTATCTAATTAAATGACTATCTATATGTATATATTTCTATATATAAATATGCCTAACAATCTATCTACTAATTTGTCAATCAATCTGTGTATCAATTTGGCTATTAAATTGGCAATAAATCTATCTCTCAATCTATCTTTCAATCTAATTATCAATCTGACTATCTCTTTGCCTATCTAATTTTTAATCTATTTATATATTTGCCTATCGATTTGGCAACTATGTTTCTATATATATATATATATATATATTATCTAGCTATCTATCTTTCTTTCTAACAATCTATTTATCTATCTATATATCTATTTATCTGTCTATCTATTTGTCTATCTTTCAGTCTATCTATTAGTATATTTATTTGTCTATCTTTCTATATATCTATATGTCTATCTATATGACTATATATCTGTCTATCAATTATATTATCTATCTATTTATTTTTCAATCTATCTCTCAATCTATCTATCTATCTATTGGTCTTTCATTCAGTCTTACATTCTGCCTGTCAATCTATCTATCAATATGTCTATCAAGCTATCAATCAATCTGTCTATTAATCAATCTATAAATCTATCTATTATTATGTATATTAATCTATCTATCTATATGTCTTTGTTTATGGCTATCTATCTATATATCTATCTTTCTATCTATCTATCTACCTACCTATCTATCTATCTATCTGTATGTCTATCTATCTGTCTGTCTGTCTATCTGTTTATTTGTCTATCTGATTATCTATTTGTCTATCAATCAATCAATCTACCTATTATATACCTAGCTATTTATTTATTTGTCTATATTTTCATATTACTATGTGTCAATTTGTCTATCTAACTATCTATATGTAAACCAATCTATCTATCTATCGAAATATATACCGATCTATTTATCTATCTATCTATATTTCCATATTACTATCTATCTATCTATTTATCTATTGAACTATATGATCTATCTATATGTTTATCTATGTGTCAATCTTTCTAACTATCTATCTGTCAATCTAACTTTCAAAATATCTTTCTATCTATCTATCTATATGTTTATCTATCTATCTATCTATGTATTTTTCTATCTTTTTATCTTTCTATCTTTCTATCTTTTTGCCTATCTATTTTTCAATCCATTTATCTATCAATATATTTATTTTCTATCTATCTGTCTATCTCTATATTCATCTTAATGTTTATCTATCTTTCTATCTAATTATTTATAAATATATAAATCAATCTATCTTTCAATATATTTACTAAACTATATATTAATTTGTGTATCAATCGAGCTATCAAACTATATATCAATCTGTCTATCAATCTAACTTTCGAAAAAATTATCAATCTGACTATCTATCTGTCTATTTATCTATTAATCTTTCTATATATTAATCTATATATTTGTATATTAATCTATCTGTCTATCTATCTCTCTATCCATTTTTCTATCTATTTATCTATCTATGAATCTATCGATCTGGCTATCTATTTATCTTTCTATCTATATGTCTATCTATCTTTATATTTATCTTTCTATCTATATATCTATTTATATATTAGTATATCTTTCTGTCTATTTATATGTCTATATATCAGAATATTTTTTTATCTATCTATATCTCTATCTATCTGTCAAAATATATCTATCAATCTATTTGTCAACATATCTATCTAATAATCTATCTATATATCTGTCTATCTATCTGTCTATCTTTATTTGTATCAATTTATCTATGTATTTATCTATCTATCTGTCATTTAATCTATCTTTCAATCTATCTATCATTTTCACTATCAATTTGTCTATCAATTTTTCTTTAAATATATATATATCAATCAATCTTTTAATCTATCTATTATAATGTCTATTAATCTGTCTATCTATATGTCTATCATTCTGTCAATCTTTATATCTATATATCTATCTATCTCTCAATATATCTGCATATCAATATATCTATCTATTTATCTATCTATTTATCTATCTATCTCTATATCTATTTATCAACTTATCTATATATCAATCTATCTATCTATCTATCTCCCTATCAATTTATATCTCTATCTATATGTGTATATATCTATCAATCTATCTATCTATCTATCTATTTGTTTATATATCTATTGATATATCAATTTATCTATCGATATTTTTGTCTAACTATCTATTTATTTCTATATCTATCTATTTATTTATTTATCTATGTATATATCTATATATCTATCAATTTTTTTACCTGTATCTATCAATCTATCTATTTATCTTTCTATATATCTAAATGTCAATCAATCAAGTTATCTATCTATTTATCTATCTATCTATTAATTTATATATATATATATATATATATATCTATCTATATATGTGTCTATCTATCTGTCTAACTATATGTTTAACTATTTGTCTATTTATATATCTATCAATCTATTTGTCTATATTTTTGTTTATCTAACTATCTATCTATATATCTTTCTTTCTTTCTTTCTGTATATCTATCTATCTATCTATATATCTTTCTATCTATCTGTATATCTCTCTTTCTATCTATATATCAATCAATCAATATGTCTGTATATCTATCTATCTATTTTATCTTTGTATGTATGTATCTATCTTTATATGTGTTTGTCTGTCTATATATCTATCTATCATTATGTCTATCAATCTGTCTATCAAATAGTCTATAAATCTCTCTATCAATTTGTTGATTAATTTGTCAATAAATTTGTATATCATTCTATATATAAATCTATCTATTGGTCTATATATTTATCTATATATTTATCGATCTATCTATCTATTTATCTATCTATCTGTCTATCTATCTATCTATGTTTATATCGACTTGTCTATCTATCTTTCTAATAATTTATCTATCTATCTATCTATATATCTAGCTATTTATCTCTCTATCTATATACCTTTCTAAATGTCTATCTATCTATCTAATCTTTATATCTATATATTTATCTATCTATCAATTAATCTATCTATCTGTATATCTATAATATATCTATCTATCTGTCTATTTATCTTTCTAAATATTTATTTATATATCTCTCTATTTGCCTTTCTAAATATCAATCTACCTCTCTATCAATCTATTAGTCTATCAGTTTATCAGTCTATTAGTCTATCTATCAATCTGATTATCAATCAATCTATCGGTCTATTTGTATTTCTATGTATCTATCTATAAGTTTATCTATATATTTGATATTTGTTTATCCTGCTATCTATCTATTTTATGTCAAAATGTTATATGTCAATCTATATATATATGTAACTATCTAACTATTATATTTATCAATTAATTTATATATCTTCTTTCTATTTTTCTATCTTTCAAACTATCTAATTGTTTTTCTATTTATCGGATATTGGTCAATCTATATATATATATATATATATATATATATATATATATATATATATATCTATCACTCATTCTATCTGTTTACCTTTATATTTGTCAGTTTATCTAAATGTCTATCTAACAAATAGGAAATCAAGTTATTATCAACAATTGGTATTGGATGTTTAGGTTGTGCATTATGATGCACAATTGGGCGAAGTTAATATTGATGATAATAATGAATTTAATAAATAGTAAAAGGTTTGCAGACAATATTAGCATGTTAAAAGTGGTGTTCTCAATTCTTATAGATAGTATTTTGTAATAATTGTCTAGAAGAATTTATATTTTGTAGACAGTAATAACTGCATTTGAAGGAAAAGTGAAAATAAAAAAAATCTATATAATGAAATTTATATTTTTGAAAATATAGATGGAGGATTATATATACTAGAAAAATCTATATCAACCCCTTCTGAGGAAGATGATAGATTCTATGGAAAGAAGAGCACATACTAGCACTTGAATTCATCTGAAATATGATATCTTACAAACTTACTTTCAATATAAAAAATGAAAAGAGCATAGTCAGGCTTACGATGGCTCTTGCTAGTATATACAAAAAACTAATTGATGCTAAAAAAGTGCACATGATGAGGTGGTTTTTCAATCTGAAGTTGACAGAAAGCACATCAGTGACCAACAACTCAATAAAGTCAACACAATCACAACCCAATTATGTTTGTTTGGTATTGAAGTCAATGATGAAGTGTGTGCATTGATACATTTGGGTTCACTATCAAAAATTATCATATTACAATTATAGTTGCTCATAGTTCATCAAGAACTAATAAATTGAAATTTGATGATGTTCGAGATCTAATTCTCAGCAAGGATATTCAACAGAGATAGACAAGTGAAACATCAATCTCTTTAGAATTATATACAAAGTTAATTGAATGAAATTCAACCAAGATAAAATGTCAAAGCAAATCAAAAACAAGATGTCTAAACCTAAGAATCATTCTAATTATAATAGCTCAAAGACCATTAAGTATTGAAAATATAGAGAGACAAGACACTACAAAAATCAATGCAAGTGTTAGTTATTTTATAGCATGGTAAAATGTATCACAAGTATATGAGTTTATCAAGTAATAAAGTTAACTCTATGAATCTGGATTATCATTTCATAGATAATGATTATTTGGATTAATTATCAAAGTTTCTTCATTATCTAAGCTTACAATAACTAAATAGTTTCTAGTGTTTACTCAAGTAAATAATTCTATGGTTAGCTTACAATAAGTAAATAGTATCAAGTCCATGTGTATACAATTTCTGAGTTAATAGCTATAGAGGTGATAAAATATGTGAGAGCTACTCATCCATAAAGGTGGAACTTCACTAATGCATCAAAATGTCAACGACATCAATTCATGTAGAAAATAATGTATGTCAGATGAGCTGGATATCTTATATATTTTAATCCAGTATGAATTATATTGATAGTCAATGCTAGGGTATTTATAAGGGAGCCTATGTGGCATTTAATTAAACATAGTAATTAAAATATAGTCAAAAATATACATGTATTAAAATATCTTATAAATTAGCATCAGTATACATAAAGCCTATTACATTTTTATTTGAACTAATTGAAAACCGATCAATAAATATTTATAGATATTAATTTGACATTAAGAAATATTAATGTGACTATACTTTAAATTTACAGATATTAAATACACTCTTACATTTTTATAAGAGTGTGTGGTTTTCCTTATACATAAAGTCATTTATAAAATATAGTTTACGGATATTAATATAATTATACTTATTGGGTAGGCAAGGCATTATGGAATAATAGATATTTTCATAATGCAAATTTACTAAATGTGTATTTCATAATGATGACTTACAAATTTCAAATATACATTATTAAAATCCTATCATAAAGTCAATATATCTTTATTTGTGTAAAATATGTATATAATGTTATATGTATAATACTCATTATATCTGAAATACATGACAAGTATATTGAATGTATCATATATAAAATTATGATATATATATATATATATATATATTTTGTTATATTTATATATAGTTACATTTATGTAAACTATTTTTATAGTTATAAATATAACTAAAATACATTTATATATTTATGTGTTATATACACACTGCCCAACACAAAACACCCATTTTGTGTTATATACGATTAAATTTATATAAGCAATCCAATTATAATTAAATTAACAGAATATGTATTCAAAAAAAAAGTATAACTAAATTAATAGAATATGTATTAAAAAAAGTATAATTAAATTAAGTTTATATTAGCATACCTACTAGCCAACACAACAAAAATGTATTAGGTATGTATCAAAATAAGTATTATTAAATTAATGTATACGATTAAAGAAAAAGAATTTCAGAAAAAAAATTAACAGAATCAATACGCGTTAACATAATCGATGAAGAATTAGGGTAGAAAATGTACATCAAATCAATAACAAATTATCGCTTAAATTGAATATGCTTATGTTGCGTCGGTGTCGAGAGAAGAATGGAGGACTTAGTCTCGACAAAATAAACATTAAATAACAAATTATATATTTTTTCAAAATATTTATATTTATAATTATAAAAATATTAAATAATAATATAATATATATATAAAATACAAAAAGACTCTTTTAATTTCTGTACTATCAAAATTTTTTCAGCTAAATTAATGTTCGTGTAGAAAGGTACAAATAAAAAATATAACCTTAAAATTTTTTATTATAATATTAATTAAACAATAAATATATAAATAATTTAAAAAAATATATGTTTAGCCTTATAAAAAAAATATCAAATAGCTATAAAATTAACAAACTTGATATAATAAGGTATACATTAAAAGATGATTTGTCTTCTATCCACTCTACTAATAGTTATAAAATACTCTTAATGTTAAAAAATATATAAAAATTTATATTTTATGGTTATATATTTTTAAGAATTCATAATATTAATTTTTATGAATATAATATGTAATAATTTTAAAGTCATAAAATTTCATATTATTTGATATCATTTATAATTTTTTAAATTCAAAAAATTACTTAAAGTGATAAGATAATTAAAAAAAGTTATATTAATTATTTCAATAGAGACTGAATGTTAAAAGGTAATAGAAAAAATATTACTCAATTGTTTAATTCTTATAAATTTTAGTAGGGGCAAACATATAAGTATTTATTTTTAAATATTAATTTATTTTTTTTAAGTTTATTTAAAAAATTTATATTTTTATTATATTTCAAAAATTTTCAAATTTTGTATTAATTATATTTTTTAAAAGTTTCCTATAACTACAGTATATATGTACGTATATACTGTAGTATTATATGTACATATATATAATCACATAGCCTCAAATGACAAAAAACTACAACAAATTAGTATTATCCCATTTGTACTTCACAAAGGTGGAACAATACTTTGCTATCAACATAAATAAGAAATATGAAGATTATTTAAATTTTAGAAATTATCACTAAAAAATCGTAGAGAAAAACCTGGAAGATGAGCCACGAGCCAAGCTTGGGGCATCAAAGTTTACATCTTGCCTCCCTTTAACCAGAACTCTCTATCAGTCCCAAGGCTTATAAGGGGGTTGCTTTGCACCGCCATGACTGAGTTGACATGATACTGATCATTTGTAGCAGTAACCATGAACAAATAAATAGGAATCATAAACATAGAAAAAATGAGCACTCCACATGCTAATGTGCAACACAAAATGATGAATAAATTTTTAGAATAATAATTTTGAATAACTATAATCTAAGCGATCCTTGTCTTACATATTTAAAAGAATGATATAACAAAATTTTATTACATCATATTCATCAATATATCTACCGATAGTGCATAAAGTATAATCTATCTGTGCATTGACATTGCTTTCTCATCCTCAGCTCCTCCCATCACCATCTTTCAGCTGTTACAAAGCTGTCTGAGTCAAGGTGCATCATGCCTAATAAAAAAAAATCATCAATTATAGAAACTTCTTATGGAGAACAATGAGGTACCATATTAGTATGAAATTTAAAATGAGTGAATAAAATAAAAAAAACAAATAAAAAAAGTTATATTTTGGTAAATATATAATACTGTAGTATATATGTTCTTATATAGTGTAGTATATATTATCATATATTACAACATTAATATATGTACAAATACTATAGTAATATATGTGTGTGTATACGTATGTATATATAGCATTTGCTGCTACTGTTGCTACCGCTGCTACTACTATTCCTACTGCTGCTATGACCGTTGCCCCTACTGCTGCTGCCATTGCTTTCGTTGTTGGCTCTACTATCTCTATTGTAGTTGCCACTCCTGCTACTCCTACTGGCATGACTATTGTTGCTTCTGCTATTGCTGTTGATGCTGCTGCTGCTGCTGCCACTGCTGCTACTACTGTCGTAGCATCTTCTGCCGCTGCCACTGCAATTCCTGGGGCTAGCTACCACTGATAAAAAAAGTGGGAATGGCAATGATGCTAGACTGATAAACTTTTCTACCAACCCCTCATTTTGAGATTGAGCAAGTTTTTGATGTGGCAGCATGCTACTTCTCACTAAACAAGATCGGATATTCCTCTTGGCACTCGCGGCCTATAAAAATCAGGTAATGATACATTTTTCCTTCCCATTGAATATAGTTTTGTGAGATGTAATAAACTTACACGAGACTACATGAGCATCATTATCATAATTCTAAGACATAGTACAATTATAACCAATCATTGTAGTTCCTACAGCAAGAAAATTTATTTCATCATACATACGCTTAGTACCGTGTGATAATTACATATCTACACAATTACTAAAAGATTTAAGACCAACCTATGGCTGCCTGGCTAGCCTAGATTAAAAATATCTTCATGCCACAGTTTGGGAAAGGTCTAATATTCATGACTTTTATGACCTGCATTGGTAAGTAATGCATGATGATGACCAGACCAGCCCGAGCAATAATATATTCAAATGCGTGCGTGCGTGCGTGCGTGTGTGTGTGTGCATGTGAATGGGCGTGTATATATGACAATATATACATGTCTACAAATTAATATATGCACCCACTTATGTACATACTCATTATATACCTACGTATATACTCAGTATATATTATGTATATACCAAGTAGATTTGTACTTATAAACTCGGTATTTGTACATATAGAGTGCATGTCATGCACAACATGACTGAAAATAAAGATCAGCACACCACAAGAGATAGGACATGAGGCCCAGTATTGCACTCCCAAAACATCCAACTCTGCATGGTAAGTAGAAACCTAGTATCATTAACAAATTGCATAGGCTTCAGACTTTACGAAAACTAATTGACAAATAGAAAATAAAAAAAGTCACACAATACAAATCAGAACAGTACATGGCCAGAAAAATAGAATTTTTATCTTCTTAAACAAAACAAAAAAACAACACATGCCAGAACAAAATAATACATTCTCCAATGACCATGATGCTAATTCAATCACAACATGCTTTCTATCTTATAAATCTAAAATGCTCTTTAAGATACATTTTCATCATGTATTTCTTCTTCTGAGTGGCTTTGTACTTGGTCTCTTTTATAGGGTTGGTTGCATTCGGAATGAGGCAACCAAACACATGTATTTATATTATTGAACATGATATGAAAGCGGGGGAAATAAAAGTGATAATGCCGCCACCACCACCATCATTTAAGCTAACATGTTGGAGACTGCCCCAAGACACCTTATGTTTTTTTAAAGAACAAAAGTAACAGTGTTTGGAGCATTCCATCAATATAAGCACTACACTACATAGACTATATACAAGTGAAAAAAAATACATAAATTAAAATTGTGCAATAAATATAATAAATATTATATATATTCATCAGCTGAAACTTCATAGAAAAAAGAAATTAAGATAGTCCAGATAGTTCTCAATAAAATCTTTGCCAACAATTGTGATGAGAATGGCTATTGCCTGGCCTGGCACATGCCAAACCTAGAATAGCCTGGGTCTAAACCAGGAAAGCCAGGCATGCCCTCGTCAGGGCTTGTCCATGGCACCTGGTCCACCTCACAATGGCCCAGGCTCTGGACCCTGGACTCCTATGGGCCATGTCCCCTGGACAGTGTGTGCAGGCTGCAAGTGCTGAGCATTATGGCAGCATTATCTCAATATATCATACATAACATAGATGTGTTAATTGTTATGTGTATCTATATATACACATAATAAAATTATTGTGTATTACAATATACAAAAAATATATATAATGTATATAGATTGTACATACAATGTGTGTATACACTCATATTGAATATATACATATACACTTTGTATATAGATAGAAATTATTGTGTAGATACATGTATACATAATGTAAATACAAAATATATACATACATACCTAGTATATAAAAAATTTAAAATTATGAATTAAAAAGAATATTTAAAAAATTATTTAATTTAAAATTATAATTAATACTTATTAAAATAAAATATGGTAACATAATCTTTCAATATAAAACTAAAACATAAAAAATTTTACAAATCATTAATTCATAAAATGATGAACATTATAACATCTTTTTTCAATCTAACTGTTATGATCTATACAACTTTAAAATGTATCATATACATCATCATATGTATTTTGTTGTAATGTATGCATTTGATTTTGAAGGCTCATCTATGAATTATCTTAATCTTTCTATCATAACAGATTTTCAATAATATTGATTGTAATTTGATTTTCCTATCAAAAATAATATTCACAATCATAAATACGATAGATTATATACTTGTATATATGTATATGTACATATATACAGGTATATATGTACAAGTTTTTATATGTAAATATATACTCAGTAAATGTACATATACACTACAGTGTATATGTACATATAGATGTGTATACATATACACTATAGTATATATGTACATGTATGTACATTTACACTACAGTGAATATCTGTACAAGTATGTACATATATACTAGTAAATAGTTATACATATATACCAGTATATATGTATATGTACATATAATATATGTAAATATACACTACGGCATACATGTACATATATACTCAATCTAGTTCCACGTATAAAATTACTTGGCTACTCAATGGATGTTTTCATGTAGATATCAAGTGAATAAGTAAAGCACAAACTAGATGATAAGTAATATTAAATAGAAATGAATAATAGTCTAGAGAAGTTCATAAATCAACCATGAAAGAAACATAAAAGCGAACCTAATATGATTACAAGTTTCAAATTTTATCAACATTTTTTCCCCATTCATTAGTTTAATAATGAAAAAATAAAGCAGTATATGATGGCTATCATGAAAATCATACTTGATTTTTTAGATAGGTTTGCTTTGATCCATTGCTTCAATACTTCATTTTGAGTCGCAGCAAACTCATGATATTTGTATGATTTCATTACCAACGCATGTAGCTTTCCTTGACTGTACCCAATGAACTGAAGATGTAAATTGTTAAACAAATTGGAGCTTGTATTACTCTCATTATTCTAGGAACATTGTGATAGGATTACAAGGTTGAAATTTTATGAATATTTTATCAACATTCATTAGTTTTATAAGGAAAAAGAAAGTAGTAAACAAATTGGAGCTTGTATTACTCTCATTATTCTAGGAACATTGTGATAGGATTACAAGTTTGAAATTTTATGAATATTTTATCAACATTCATTAGTTTTATAAGGAAAAAGAAAGTAGTGTATGATAGCTATCATCTAAATCATACCTGATTTCTGAGGATTTTTTGTATTGATCCATAACTCCAAGTAATTATAAGTAGGTATACATAATAGTATACAAAGTTATAAACAAATATATATTTGCATATATCTATAGATAGTTACAAATATAGTTATATTTAATTATATAGATTGTTATATAGTTATACAAATATTTATATATATTTATACACATAGAGTTAAACATAATGTTGTATGCTGATATACATGTAATTATAAATATAGTTACATGTGGTTATACATATAGTTACGCGCATAGTTATACTTATATTTATACTTTTAGGTATATATATTTTTTCTTATAATTTTATATAATTATACATATAGTTATGTATAGGTATAGATATAATAAAATACATTTTTATATACAAACATATACAAATGTAAATTAAATATAAGTTGTAAATTATATATTTAAATTAAGTTATGCATAAAGATTTTATAGTTATACATATAATAAGATATAATTATTTATAGTTATATGTTATTATACATATAGTATATATAGCTATAAATATTTTTATATAGTTATACATAAATATATAAAGTTATAAATAAATATATAAATTTACATATTTGTATACATAGTTACAACTATAGTTGTATTTAATTATATAGTGTTATATATTTATACAAATATTTATATATAGTTATACAATTATATATATATATATATAGTTATACACATATAGTTTAAAATAATGTTGTATGTTGTTTCACATGTACTTATACATATAGTTATATGTGGTTATACATATAGTTACACATATAATTATACTTATATTTATACATGTAGTTATATATATTTTTTGATATAATTTTATATATGCATACATATAGTTAACTATAGGTATATATATGGTAAAAATATTTTTATATACTAATATATAAAAATGTATATTAAATATATGTTGTTAATTATATTTTTTAATTCTAGTTATGTATAATATTTTATATTTATACATATAGTCAAAGACAATTATTTATAGTTATATATTCTTATACCTTTGGGATCCAAGGCAAAAAGACAAAACAGAAAGCAAACAAGCTCAGCTTACAATAAATCAGTGCAAAGTGAATGAGGTCTTGTATTTCAGTCTTGTAATATATAAATATAAATATAATTTGAATTTTCCTAGAACTAGATGATGTCATCCACATAATAGAACAAAACTCAGACAAAGTAGGCAAAGATTAGATCAACATCCAGATATGTCAACAAAGTTTGTCTCATCTTGCTAAAATTATTTATGACTTGCTTGCAATGTAAGTGGAAAGCCAATCAAGACCCTCGTAGAGCCCATCGTCAGATGTAGCACAGGTGCTCTGAATGTACCAATGGCATTGGTGAAGAGAGTGAAGTCCTAGCTTGTCTGTAATTTCTATTGCATTCATAGCATTGAGAAGATCTTGCTTATTGGCAAACACCAGCAAAACTACATCTCGAAACTTTTCCTCATTTAACAACCCATGCAACTTATCTCTAGCTTCAATAACATAATTTCTATCATTGTTGTCCACCACGAATATGAGAAATTTGGTATTTTGTAAGTAATCCCTACAGAAAGGGTGAATCTTGTCTTGACTACCAACATCCCACACAGTGAAATTGATGTTTTTGTATTCAATAGTCTCTATATTGAAGACAATAGTAGAAATTGTGGTGACACTTTCACCAAGATTCAACTTATATAGAATGGTTGTCTTACCGCAAGCATCAAGACCTAGCATCAAAATCAACATCTCCTCGTTGAAAAATAGCCTACTAAATAGCTTTGTGAACATCAACCCCATTTCTTACACTAAATATATACATAAATATTTATACAAGTAGTTAAAAGTTGTTATACATAAATATATACAAAGTTATAAAAAAATATATAGATTTAATTATTTGAATACAAACATGTATGCATAGATACAAATATAGTTATATTTAATTATATAGAGTATTACATGGTTATACAAATATTTATATATAGTAATACATATATAGTTATAAATAAGTATGTAGTTAAAGATATAGTTATATATAACATTTTTATAGTTATACATTTAGTAAAATACAATTATATATAGTTATATATTATAATACATATGATATATTTTCTTAAAAATATAGTTATTTTGAATTACACATATAGTTATATAATATTATAAAATTAAAAAATTAGTTATATATAATTATTAATATAGTTATTAATATAATTATAAAAATTGTTTACATAGTTACAAATATAGTTAAATATAATTATGAATAGTTTTATATAGTTATACAAATATTTATATATAGTTATAATATACTATGATAACAACACGCTCTCAAATGCCCAATTGAATTACACCACTATAGAGAAAGAACTTGTATCAATAATCTTTTATTTTGACAAGTTAATATCATATTTAGTCGAAACCAAAGTCATAGTATATACTATATATTCTATAATCAAATATCTCATAGAAAAGAAAGATGGCAGGCCAAGATTGATTTGATAAATTTTACTATTACAATAGTTTGAACTAGATATATTAGATAAGAAATGGACATATAATCAAAATTAAAAATAGCTTATAAAGACTAGAAAAAGAAGGTAGAAGAGTTGATGAAAAAAATATTAGATAGATTTTTTTATTTGAACAAATTATAATATTGAATAAAAATGTAACTCCATGGTATGTAGTATTGAATGAACCTTATCATTGCAAGTAGTACTCTGATCAAATTTTGAGGCAAAGTGCTATAGATGGGAGATTAGTAGTATCTTGCAATAATGTCACTTTTTGCTCCAACTCTCATGAATTTGTGGAATATGTTAATATTTATGTGCTCAAGTATTATTCTTCTCAAAATTAATGTTGATATTTACATATATATGCATTAATATATATGTGCATATACACTTCCCTACACACACACATTTATACATCCATATACATTACTATACATTATATATCATCATGCACATTTTTGTACTTTTGTATATATTCACACATGTATCTACATTTTCAAAGTAGTGTGTATATACTTGTATGCATGCATATACTACTGTACACCCACACAAACACACACATATACCTATATACATAATGTATTTTTAAATGTACACATGAAACTATTATGTGTGTGTGTGTGTGTAAATGTATTTAAAATTTTTTGATTTTGAAAATTTAATTAAAATAAAATATTATATTTTGTACACAATGTATAAAATATTGTAAATTTTTATATTTAAAACCAATATTTGTGTGTGTGTGTGTGTGTGTGTGTGTGTGTGTGTGTGTGAAGCATATTAATGTGTACAATGAAATTATGAATTAAATATATGAGCTTCTATTTTATTCAAATAGTTGTTTCTTAATATTTATATTAAAATAACTATCATTTTACTATATATAAATAAATGAAGTTGGCATATTTGTAATTTATTTTATTTTTACAATCATGTTAAAATTGAAAATATAGTTCATAAATAAATAATATTGTTTTTTTTCTATATAATTTTTTTATTAAAATATTAATGTATATGATAAAATTTTTCCTGTTATTTATTGTTATTAATAAATTTTTAGAAATTTTAAAATTCAAACAAATATAATGTAGTGCATATAAATAAATGTTTTAAATGTTTCGTAAAAAATCAATTATTTTTTTAATTATGTTCAAACAAAACAGATTACCATAGAAATATATGAGTAAATTTTTTTACAATTAATTACTTTTTTATTTTATTCAAAATATATAAATGACCATATAAATATATGAATTTTTTTTTTAATAATTATTTTTAAATTTTTTTTTCAAATTGAATACATGAAAATGTTTTTTTTTGTAATTAATAGATACATTTCAAACATTGTTTATTTATAATAAATATAACATATTGCATATTATCAAGTGCAATTTTTATTTTGTAAATAAATTTTATTTTTAAAGTTTTATCTTTGTAAAATGAAACTACATCACATATATATTTTAAAATTTTTTTATAATATTTATTTCACAGACATATTGTTATTTGTTTTGAAATTTACAACAAAAATTTTAACAAATGTACAATTTATTAGAAATCAAATTTAGTTAAATGATATTAAGTGAAACAAAAATACAAACCCTAAACATATTAAAGCTTAATTATTAATGCAAACTTATAAAAATACAATAAAAATACAATTAAGGTTGAAAAAATTAATTTTAAGTTCCTAAGATATTTGGGAAAATGATAAAGATTTATACAATATCCAAAAAAATATGTATGAATGAGATGAATGATATGAATGGATATTAAGTTTATGAAGCATGTTGTTATACATGTTGTAGATGTAGTTATATATAATGGACAACAATAAAAATATAGGGTTACTCCTAACGACCTAACCTAATCTAGAATCTTATTTGGGTATGATTTCCACCTCACATTGGTTTCACTAATCCATTCTTAGGTTTGATTTGTTGGGATAATGGTAAAAAGCTGTGTTCATATGTTTGAGGATCTAGAAGATGTCTAGTTCTTATTAAATTTATCATTTCTAATAATTTTAAAATATGAGTGTGTATTCTTGCTTTTCAGGCATGCTTTACATGTGCTTCTTATTAAAGTGGAAAACAATAGTCTTGTTTCGCATTTATTTCTTTAAATAAAACAATAATTAAAAGAAGGATTCTACTAGTAGAAGCTGATGATCACTCCAATTGGGGCTCCTTCATTTTTCAAAGCCTACATGTTCAATACGATGGTTCATGTTCAAGCCGAGGTGGATCATTTTCATTCTTCAGTAATAAATTATCAAGGTCGAGAATTGAAGTGGGTCATTATTTTTTATTTCTGTTTTTTTATCTTAGGAAGGTGTGATACAGAAATATGGCTATGATTTCTTCACTGGTGATGAGAGGAGCTAGGGGAGAGAAAAGAACGTCAATTTCATGAATAGATTATACTTTATGCAATGTCGTTAGATGTATTGATGAAGATGTAATAAAATTTTGTTATATTTTTGTTTTAACAATGTAATATATAGTATCAAAAAAATTTATTAATTGATTTTATATTTTGTTAAATTATAAATTATGGATTATAGTTTATGTTTTTATTTAATTTAATATAAATACTTAAAAATATGTAATCAATTTTTTTGTAAAAAAATAAAATAGTAAAAATAATTTTGGAATGAAAATAGCTAGGGATTTTTCACTTGCTAATTTAGCTAGGATCTTTTCTGTAAATCTAAAATATGATCATAATTAGAAAGGGAAAAAATAAATTTAGCAAGGGAATTTTATATCGTTAAAAATTTTTTGATAGGGAATTTTTTGAACATTAATTTTTTGCGATGAGCACATTAATTTTGGAAAACTTCGGTCATTAATCCATCGATATTCTATTTTAGCAACAGCACAATCCTATTTAGCTAAGGAATATTTCCAAGTTATTTGGGATTTTTTTGTAGTGATATATATTTGAATATCTACATAATAGTATATCTATCAATCTATTTATCTAACTATTTGTCTATCTTTCTATCTGCCTATATATCTACATATCTATATATCTATCTAAAAATCTATTTTTCTATTTGTCTATCTACCTATCTATCTTTTTTTCCATCTATCTATCTATCTATTTATTAATGTATCTATCTGTCTGTCTATATGTCAATCTATTTATCTATCTATTTGTCTATTTGTCTATTTATCTATTTGTCTTTTTGTCTGAATCTCTAGTTACCTAATTTTATATCTTTTTAATTATCAAACTATATATCATTCTATCTGTATATCATTCTAACAATCTAATTTTGTTTCAATTCATCAGTCTATTTGTCAATATATATATCATTCTATCTACCTATCTATCTATCTACCTATCTATCTTTCTACCCATTTCTCTATCTATTTGCATATATATGTCTATATGTCTATTTGTCTATTTGTCTATATATTTATTTTACTAACTATCAAACTATTTAACTATCAATCAAACAATCAATCAAACAGTGTAACTATTTATCTATCATAATATCTATCTTCCTATCTATCTATCTATCCATCTGTCTGTCTATCTATCTAACTTTCTGGCTATCTATCTACATATCTATATATCTATATTTTTGGTTATCGATGGGTCTCCCTATCTATCCATATATATTACTATTTGTCTATATGAATATCTGCCTTTATATCCATCTCCTTATCTACCTATTTTTTTATCTGACTAACTTTATTTTTTCTATATCTATCTATCTACATTTCTATCTATCTCTTTATCTTTCTATAAGTCAATTTGTCTATCTATGTATTTTACCATTTTTTTATCTATATGTCTATAATTATATTTGTCTATCTATCTATCAATCTATCTATTGATTAGCCAATCTGTATAACTATCTATCTATCTATTTATCTATAAATGTATTTGTATAACTACCTAACTCTTTAACTATCAATCAAACTATCAGTATATTTGTCTATCTATTAAACATTCTATCAATCTTTATTTCTTTCTATCTAACTATCTATCTGTCAATATGTCTATCTTGATATCAATCAATTTGTCTATCAGACTATCTATCTATCTGTCTATCAATATATTTATCTTTCTACCTATCTATTTATCGGCCTAATTATTTATCTTTCTATCTTTCTATATATCTATTTGTGTATCTATCTATCTACCTTTTATCTTAATTTTTATCAGGCAATTTGTCTATCTATGTATCTATCTATATGTCTATCTATCTATCTGTTTAACTATCTATCTATCTATCTAATAATCTTTCAATCTATCTATCAGACTATATGTATATATATATATATATATATATCAAACTATTTATATTTTTATCTCCTTGTCCTCCAATCTACTTTTTTGTCTATATATATATATATATATGTTTATTTTTCATTCTTTAAATCTATCTATCTATTAATTTGGTTAAAAATCAATCAATCAATCAATCTATCTATATATATGTTAATATGTCTAACTATCTAATTATATATCTATTTGTCTATCTATCTATCTATTTATCTTTTTATCTAACTATATATATGTCTATCTATCATTCTATCTATCTATCAATAAATTTTTTTATTTGTCTATCTATCTATTTGAAAATATGTTTATATGTCTATCTATTTATTAGTTTATCTATCTATATAACTATCTACCTATCTATCTCTCTACCTATCTCTATATCTATTTGTGTATTTATCTATGTGTCTATCTGTCTAATATTTCATATATCTATTTTCCTAACTATCTGTGTATTTAACTATCAATACAACTATCAGTCTATCAGTAAATTTATGTATCTATTTATCTATCTATATATTTATCTCATATCAATCTATCCATCTATCTATCTATCGATCTATCTATCTATCTATCTATCTATATCTTTATCTTATTATCAGTCTATTTTTCAATCTATGTATCTATCTATTTATCTATCTATCAATCTATATGTCTATCATTATATTTGTCGATCTATGTATCAATTTATCTATCTATTCTCCTATCTCTATATCTATCTATCTATCTTTCTATCTAATTATCAATATATCTACTTGTCTAACTATCTATCTATCTAACTCTATAACTATCAATCAAACTATCAGTCTACCTATCTATCTATTTATCATTCTACCTATTTATCTATCTATCTATCTATCAGTCTATCTATCTAACTAACAAACAAACTATCTATCTATCTATCTTTGTATATATCTTTTTATTAGGATATTTGTCTATCTATTTAACTATCTATAAATCTATCTATCTATCTATTTATTTATCTATTTTTATGTCTATCTAACTAACTATTTATATGTCTATCTATCTATCTACCTTTGTCTCTATTTGTCAATTTAGATATCTATCTATCTTCCAATTTTTATATATATATATTTATCAATCTATCTATCTATTTGTCTATCCTATTATCTATCAATCAATCTATCTGTCTATCTATTTATTTATATTTCTATATGTTTATCAATCCATCTATCTATTTGTTAATCTGTCTATCTTCCTATTTATCATTTAGTTGATTTATCTATCTAACTAACTAACTATCTATCTATATATCTAGCAGCCTATCTTTACATCTATCTATCTATCTATCTGACTATATGTATATATATATATATATATGTTAAACTTTCTATATTTTTATCTACTTATCCTCATATCAGCTTTTTTGTCTATCTATCTATATGTTTTACTATCAATCTAAATATTGATTTAACTATCTATTTGTTTAATTGTCTATCTATCTATCTTTCGATCTTTATATCTAGCTATCTATTTGTTAATATGTCTAACTATCTAATTATATATCTATTTTTTGATCAATCTATCCATCTATCTATCTATTTATCTATTTATCTATCAATCTATGAATCAATCTATATATCTATTTGTCTTTGTATCAAACTATCAATCTGCCTTTCTAATAATTTATCAATCTATCTATCTATCAATTTGTCTATCTATCAATCTATCTATTTGTCTATATGTCTATCTATTATTTTATCTATATGTCAATCTTTTTATCTATATATCTGGCTACCTATCTATATGGCTAGTTTTGTATCTATTTATCTGTCTGTCTACATATCTATCTAACTATCTATATATCAATTTGTCTATATGTTTATTTTTTTATCTATCTATCTATCTATATGTGTATCTGTATATCTTTCTATTTCTCTCTCTATGTATTTATATATCTATCTCTCTATCTATCTGTCTGTCTGTCTGTCTATCTGTATGTCTATCTATCTATGTGTCTATGTATATAACAGTCTATCTATCTATCTTCTATATAAGTTTCTATCTATTTTTCTATCTATCTATCTCTATATCAATCTATCTGTCTATCTCTAGATTTGTTTATCCATCTATCCGTCTATCTATCTATATGTATATTTTTGTATCTGTGTATCTATCTATATATCAGTCTATTTATTTATCTGTGTATGTATCTATCTATGTATGTATGTATGTATCTATCTATATATCTATATGATTATCTATTTATCTATCTAACTTTCAATTTTGTATATCTTTCTATCTGTCAAACTATATTTGTTTTTATCTATCTATATGACTATTTCTCTATTAGTTTTTCTATCTATCTCTCTATCTCACTATCTTTCTATTTGTCTATTTGTATATCTTACTATCTTTTGATATATCTATCTATCTATTTATCTATATATATATATATATATATATATATATATATATATCTGTTTATAAGTCTTTCTATTTATTTATGTATTTGTCTATATGTATAACTAAATAAATGAGTATCTATTAATTTATCTTTCTATTTATCTCTGTATCAATCTATCTGTCTATCTATCTTTCTGTATATGTATATATATATATATATATATATATATATCTATGTGTTTTTCTATCAATCTTTATATTTGTATAATGTCTATCTGTCTGTCGAACTATTTATATATCTATCTATATATCTATCTTGATATCTATTTATTTGTCTAACTGTGTATCTCTCTAAATAACTATTTGTCTATCCCTCTAGCTATCTATATTTTATCTCTCTATCATTTTATATGTTTAACTATTTATCTATCTATCAATATATCTCTCTTTATGTATATTTGTTTATCTATCTATTTATATTATTGTTTATCTATCTATCTTACTATTTATTTATCTATCGATCTATATATAAGGCTATTAATTATCTGTCTGTCTGTCTCCCTTGTGCATATCTATCTGTCTATGTCTTTGTGTCTGTGTCTAGGTGTCTATGTATCTATGTTTCTATGTGTCTAAATGTATATGTGTCTATGCATCTATGTGTCTATCTGTCTATGTGTATATGTCTATTTTTTTATGGATCTAGGTGTCTATCTATCTATGTATATATCTACCTATGTATATATCTACCTATGTATATATCTATCTGTCTATCAATCTTTCTACATATATATTTATCTATCTATCAGCCTATCTATTTTTTTGTGGCTCTATATATCTGTATAAGTTTCTATTTATCTTTCTATCTATTTGCCTACCTGAATATAAATTTATTTTTCATTCTATATATTTTTCAACGTATCTATATAATTATCATAGTATCTATCTATATGTATGTCTGTCTATCTATCTATCTATCAATTTGTCGATCTATCTTTATATCTATCGATCTATCTGTATTTCTTTGTATCACTCTATTCATCAATTAGCTATTAGTCTATCTATCTATTTATAAAATTATCTAAATGTCTATATCTCTAACTGTCTATCTGTCTATCTATCTATCTAACTATCTAACTATCTTTCTATTTGTCTATCTATCTAGAAGTATATTTCCCTATCAATCTTTTAGTATATAATTCTATTAGTATATGTGTCGATCTATTTATCTATCTATCGGTCAATCAATCTATCTATCTAATTGTCTACTTGTTTATCTGTCTACCTGTTTATTTATCTATATATCTTTCTTTTTATCTATCTTTCTATCTATCATATGTCTTTTTGTCTTTCTAACTATCTATCATTCTATCTATATATGCATATATGTATCTATCTATCTATCAATATATATGTTTATCTGTCTATCAATCAATCAATTAATAAATCAATTTAACTATCTATATTTCTATATATCTATCAATTTGTGAATCTATCTATATGTCTCTATCTATCTATTTATCTATGCATTTATTGATTTGACTTTCTATCTATCTATGTGTCTATATAACTTTTTGTTTTTCTATCTATGTATTTATTTGTTTATCTTTGTATCTATATATTTATCATTAATCATATGTATCTATCTATATATTTATCTATTTGTCTATCTTTCTATCTATCCATCTATCTTTCTATCTTTCTTTAATATCTTTCTTTATATTTTTCTATCTATTTATCTATGAATCTATATATCTGTCTATCTATATGTCTATCAAACTATCTATCTATCTATTTGTCTATATATCTATCTTTCTAATTTTTTAATTATCTATATGTCCATCAATCAATCTATCTATCTATCTGTATATATGTCGATCAGTCTTTCTATCAATCAATCTATTTATCTATCTATCTATCTATCTAATTGTCTATCTATCTATTTGTATATCTATCCATCTAACTATCTATTTATTTTTGTCTATCTATCTATATCTATTGATCTATATATCTATGTATATATATATATATATATATATATATATATATATATATATATATATATATATATGTGTGTGTGTGTGTGTGTGTGTGTGTGTGTGTGTGTGTCTATCTATCTATTTATTTTTTTAACTGTCTATATGTCTATCTTTCTATTCGTCTACTTGTCATTATATCTATTTGTCTATCTAGCATCTTTCTATCTATCTATCTATTAATCTACCTATTTATATATTTATCTGTCTCACTCTATCTTTCTATCTAACTATTTATCTTTCGATCTATCTATATATATGTCTATTTGTTAAGCTATCTATTTTTCTATTTGTATATATATCTATTTATTTGAATTTCTTTATTTCTATCTTTTATCTATATGTCTATCTATTTGTCTAAATGTCTATTTATCTATCTATATTTGTGACTATTTATATTTTTTCTTTTTTGTTTATACATTTATCTATATAACTATCTATTTGTCTATTAGTAAATCATTTTATCTTTATATCTATATGTCCATCTAATAGTCTATCTATCTATCTAATTTTTTATTTATCTATAAGTCTATCTATTTGTTTATCTATCTATCTTTCTATATATATATATATATTTGTCTATTTGTCTATTTGTATATCTGTCTATATATATATATATATATATATATATATATATATATATATATATATATATATATATATATATCTATATCTATACATTTATATTTATATCTATCTACATGTGTATCTATCTATCTGTCTATTTTTATATCTATATAACTATCTATATGATATTTTGCTATCTATATATCTATCTATCAATGTATCTGCTATACATATATCTGTCTATCTGTATATGTATTTTTTTATCTATCTATCTTTTGCTCTATCTATCTATATATTTGTATAATTGTCTATCTATCTATCTATCTAACTATTTTTCTATCTATATGTTTATCTATCTTTTTATTTATTTATCTATCTGTCGATCTCTCTAAATTTTTATCTATCTATCTATCTATCTAATTGTTTAATTGTATTTTTGTCTATTAGTCAATCATTAAATCTGTCTATCTATATATATTTCAATGTATTTATCTATCTATCTTTATATCTATCTAAGTATCCAAATGTTTTTCTATCTATCTCTTTGTCTATTTATTTTCTAACTGTCTATATATATCTATATATGTGTCTATTTGTCTATCTATCTTTCTATCTATTTAATTTCCTATTTATATATTTATATATCTCTTTGTCTGTCTGTCCATCTAATTATTTGTCTAATTCATTATATGTTTATCTAACTATATTTGTAACTAATTAACTAATAATCAATCTTCTATCATTGTGTCTATCTTTTAATCTATCTATCTATCTAATTGTCTAAATATCTTTCTATGTATTAGAATATTAGTAAATCTATATATTTTTCTACCTCTTTATATATCTATGTAGCTATCTATCTATCTATTTATCTCTCTATCTTTTATATATCTATCTATCTATCTATCTATCTGTCTTTAATTATATCTCTCTCTTTATTTGTCTATTAATCTATTAGTCTATCAATAAATCTGTCTAATCTATCTGTCTATCTATTTATCAATTTGTATATGTAACTATCTTTCTATTTTTCTAACTATCTATATGTCTATCTGTTAATCTCTGTAAATATCTAGCTGACTATTTGTCTATCTATCTATCTATCTATTTTTATAAGAATCTAACTATCTATCTATTTATATGTCTATTTATCTATATTTCTATTTGTCTTTCTTTCTATTAGTCTATCTATCTTTCTGTCTATTTATATTCTTGTTAATCTATTTATCTATATATTTATTTTTCTGCATATATATATATCTATCTATCTAATTGTCTATCAAGCTAGTTATCTATCTATCTATATATCTAGTTATCTCTTTTGTTTATCGGTCTATCTATCTAACAATCTGTCTATCTATCTATTTGAATATATGTATAGCTATCTATCTATATATTTTTCTATCAATCTATCAATATATATTTGTCTATCTCATAATTTATATATCTTGCTATCTAACTATCTATCTTTCTATCTATCTATTTGTTTATCTTTATATTTATCTATTTCTCTATTTGTGTCTATCTCTATCTACTTATATATCTATTTTTCTATATGTATGTCTTTCTCTCTTTGTATCTATCAATCTATCTCTATCTATGTGTCTATGTTTTTATGTTTCTATGTGTCTATGTCTCTATGTGTCAATGTGTCTATGTGTTATTGTGTCTATGTGTCTATGTATCTATGTATTTATCTATCTATCTATCTAATTGTCAATCTATATAACTATATATCTATCTATCTATCTACCTACCTATCTATATATTTGTCTATTTGTATATCTATCTATATTTCTAATTATCTATCTATCTACATGTTTATATATCTATTTATGTATTTATTTTTGTATCAATCTATCTGTCTATTTGTCTATTTGTCTCGCTATTTAGATTTGTAGCTGTCTATTTGTTTATCTTTCTATTTATTAAATAGTCTATCTATTTTTTCACTATCTATGTATTCATCTATTAAACTATCTGTCTATCTATGTATATATCTATATATCTTCATGTCTATCTATCTAACTCTTTATCTAAATATCTATCTTTCTATCTATCTTTTTATTTGTCTTTATGTGTCTCTATTTAGATATATATATATATATATATATATATATATATATATAGTATATATATATATATATATATATATCTATATTTTAATATATTGTCTATTATACTATGTAGAAATTTATCTATCTGTCTATATATTAATCAATCATCCTATCTGTCTAACTATCTATTTGTTTATCTATCTACTTGTTTATCTTATTATCTATCTATGAATATACTATCTATCTATTTGTCTATCTTACTATCTATTTATCTGTGTATCTATTTATCTATCTATATGTCTATCTAAATATCTATCTAATTTTATATATGTCTATGTGTCAATCTATCTATATAACTATTTACCTGTCGATCTATCTAACCATCTAGCTATCTAACAATTTTTTGTCTATAAATCTATCAGTCTTTCATTTATTCTACATCTATATATATATATATATATATATATATATATATATATATATATATATATATATATATATCTATTTTTCTATCTAATTGTCTATTTGTATATATATCTATCTATTTATCTATTTAAATATCAAATTATTTATCAGTCTATCAGTTTATAAGACTCCTTGTCTATTTATCTATCTATTTTTCTATCTATCGATCTATCTATCTAATTATTTATCTATTTATCTATCTATTTGTCTATCTATATATGTATCTTTCTTTCTATTTTTCTATCTATCTATCTATCTATTTGTTTATCTATTTATTTATCTATTTGTCTATCTATCTATCTATCTATTTATCTACATATCTGTCTATCTATTTATCTGTCTATATGACTATTTTTCCAATAGACTTTCTGACTATTTGTCGATCATTCTATATGTATATCTATCTATTTTCTATATGTCTATTTGTCTATCTATCTATTTATATATCTATTTATTTATCTGTGTCTAACAATCTATCTATCTATCTAGCTATCTATCTATCTATCTAAATATCTAACTATATATATTTTTTATTAGTCTAATAGTCTATATATCTATCTGACTATTTATATATGTGTTTATGTGTATTATCTATCTTATGTCTATCTATATATTTGTGTATCTGTTTATCTATATTTATATATATCTATCTAT